>JZKD02S1821178.1:300628-331744 GCA_000966675.3 Picea glauca | reverse complement strand
CACGTCCCTTTTGCAATATTGTGGTTTCAATTGTGTCTCGCTCTAAGAATTTTAAATTTCGAGTATGTTCTGGTCCCACAATCCAGCATGACCATTGATCTTCTGATTTTGAATGATACCTCTCTACCAACAACTATAATTTTTCCTCCCTTTATGCCTACTCTCATCCTTTCACGTGCATTCCTAGATCTCTGCACTCTACCGACACATACCCCCCTTTCCAATCAATGGCCATGGTTGATTTCTCCCTTTGGGCTTCCACAGTTTCAACTCTCAACTCTTGGCTTCCTTTGAAATGGAAGATATTATGCCACGTGTCCTCCTCAATCAATGGCTTTGCCTCCACTTTGGGACTCTAGTTCTTTCAACCATATCAACGGCCTTCAATCCCCCCTTCTTAATCAACAATTGAGATCTCCTTTGGGGTTTCATCACTTTCCCCCTCTTCTTTCCACCAGAGTTCTAGATCTAGTGCAATGCACCCACCTTCAAATCGATGGATCTCGTTCGCTTTGGGACTTCGGCCTTTAGAATTCTCAAATCTTAACTTTTCCACGCTCTTCTTCTCCCAGAAATTTTTACCCTAAGTCCACTATCTAACGATGCATGTCCTCCCATAGATCGACGGTTCCCATCTTCTTCATCTATTCAGGTTTTGGCAATCTCAAACTCCACTCCTTCGTTTTCTCTCTGAGTGCTTTCACCTGGAGATTATGATTTCAGCCACGTATCCCTATGGATCTGACGGTCTAGATTCTCTTTGGGTCTTCGACTCTTTGGGCTTTAGGAGTTTCAAACTTCTATGCACTCATCCTACCAGAGTGCTTTCACCCGAAGACTCTGATCTATTGGCACGTACCCCCCTAATGATCAATGACCAAGATCTACTTCGGGTATTCAGCGATTCTACTCTTTCCTTGACACAGGCTTCTGAAGTGCTTCTTCTTTGAAGATGTAGATATTACGCCATATTTCACCCTTGACGATAGATGACCCCTATTCACTTCGTATCTTCGACAATTCCACTCTCTTGCACACACAAAGGACTTAGTCCCATGCACTTTACCTGGATCGGACGACTATCGATCCTCTATGCTCATATCCTATGGCTGAGATCTATTTCTTCTCATCATGTGTTCCTCCTTCATCCTGGACCCTGATTTGATAGTCCAGATATCTTCCTGTAGTCGATCTGATGGTTGTTGTTGCTCCTCCTCCTGAGCTTCTTTATTCTCCTAGGCTTGGGAAAATTTCTAAGTGTTCAAAGGTTTTGGTCTTTGAACCTTCTCCTGCAAATCTGGTTGAAAGGGTCTCGTCTTTGTTTTTCCTCCTGATCTTTGACAATGAAGTTATTCTCAACTTGGGTGCACACTTGCACTATGCATGCAAACTTGCACTATTCCGCCTAAGCTTGTGAATCTTGGAATAAGTTCACTTATGCACGCACTCCTTGCGTTGTCTCTCTTGAGATTTTTCTTACTCAAGTTTTAAGGTTTTAGTCCCTTTTTATTCTTACAATCCTAACTACTTGAGTCTCGTCAGTGTTTTTGCTAATGCTATCTCTTATGAGATTTTGGATTCACTCAGTCTCTTAATGGTCTCGACCCTTCTACTCTCTTCAAATGATTCTTGTGCCCTCCTGGCAACCTCTCGCTCAAAGCACACCTTGTTGATATTCTTCTACAAAGTGTTCAACTACTCTATGAGTATATTCGTCTAATACTCTTCTTATTGAACTCGAAAGAGAGTTCTCCTTATGCACTCTTTCACCTGCTCAATGTTCGCTCAGCAAAGCTCTACATAATTCTCAGTGAATTTGTCTCTATGTACTTCCTCAGCACAATTTCTCCCCTCAGGTATTCAACAACCTTGAGGTTTCCTTTGAGTTGTTGTCACTCTAGTGTGCCCTCATGGCCCGTTATTTTCTAACTTCACAGAGTTCTGATTCGCACTCCTTGCACTAGCTACAGAAATTCAAATGTTCTGTTGTGCACTCCTTGCACGGCCTAAAGAACCCATAATGATATTTCTAACTCAACAAAGATAGAGGAATATATATTCCTATTGAAAATGAATTCTATCATAAATTACAACATGCATTCATGAAACACATAAACACATAAACAATCATATGCAGAAAAAACTACTGTCTTTTTCATTAACACGAAAATATGATTACAATATGTGCAGCCTGGACTACAACAGAGTCTCAACTTTCTCAAGATCTCTCAAAAAACTATTATATCTCCTAATTCCCCCTCTAAGGATTTCTAACTAACTTGCAGCTACCTCCTATTCAGTAACAATACTCCTCCAGAAGCCTCATTTGGGCATACCATGCATCTACATATACAAGAGGTCTTCTAGGGTTCCCTCCGACTATCTCTCCTATCGAAGTAGCAACTAACAACTACTCAATATCCATTACATTAAAGTATGAGAGTGAAACTCCCAGATCTCTCACGATCATTCATTTTCTAATCATTTCGCTCTTCTTCAATCATCCGTTCAAAATGGATCTACTTGAAAACACCAGCTTTTAGATTCTAAATAATTAAAAATGCGCACTATGGCGTTGAGTTGTCCCTCCACGTGGGCTTTTCTGACAATGCTCCTGCATCAAGCCTCCTTCTGGTTATAGCAAGAGAATTGGGGAGTTGGAGATTCCTTCAGGTTGTATCCTGAGAAACAAGGGGGTTGGAGCCTCCTTCTAGTTATAGCTGGAAAACAAAGGAAGTTGGTGCTTCCAATGAATGTAATTCTTAAATACATATAAGAAAAATAATTATGTAGTTTTCTCCCACTTTCGGTTTCCACGTAAAAACATTGGTGTACTATGTATGTGTATGATTGCTCATTTGTTCATTGTTTATTTACTCTGCAACTATTGGATTATAATGCCATAATGATATAATACTTGCATTTTATGGTTAAAAAGAATTAAATTTCTCTATTGTTGATTCACCCCCCCTCTTAGTAATCCAAAAATTGGTTTCAGAGCCTGTTCCTTCAAGAAATAGTTTAACCACTAGAAGGAGATCATGGATTATAATGAGAATGGAGTACCATTGTTTAATGGTTAGAATGATTTAAAGTATGAGTTATGGAGTGGAAGGAAGAAAGTATTTGTATAGTCACATGGGTACTATATTTGGCTATCAGTCATTACAGGATATGATAGTTCAAAAAGGGAAAATACTACGACCAAGAAGGAATTGAAGAAGAATAACAAAATAGCATTGGATTTCATTTGGGAAGGATTACCTAATCTGACAAGAGAAAAGGTTGGTAAATGTTCATCACCTAAAGAACTTTGGGATAAGTTACATGAAATATATTATTCACCCATCGAAGATTCAGAAAATGCCAAAGAAGATGCATATACAGATCAAGAAGAATTGTGTTCACCATGTCAAACAGATTCAGAAGATGAAGAGTTCATAATCACCATAGGTGTGTTGTGTTTCTTTCATTGTGAAAAACATAGACATCTTGAAATAGAATGCCATGAAGGAAATGAGACAGAAAAATTAAATGAAAAGGAAGAAAATTATGAAGCAGAATTGATTAGTTCTTTAGATGAACTAAGAGAAGAAAACAAGTCACTCAAGAAATAATTGTTGAAATAAAATGAAAGTGTTCGCATTTTTTAAGAAGCCCAACAAGTCATCGAGAAATTAAGAACTTAGCTAGAAGATTCTATAAAGATAGAAGAAAATATTCAATACCAAAAGAAGTATTTGGAAGCCAACATAGCATCACGGAAGGAAGAAGCAGGAATGAGAGAGAATATATTGACATATCATATTAAGGAAAGAATTAACGATCTAAATCATCTTGAAGCCGAGTTTGGGCAAGAAAAGAAAGGACTTGAAGAAGAAATAATCACATTAAAAATTAGTCTTCAAGAAGTGAAAAGAATATAAGAAGTCATGAAGTCTCAGATAATGAAGAAAGAAGAAGAGGTTGAAAAGATTGAATAAGAAGTTGTCACATTGAGAAGTAAAATCGTCAAGCTCAACAAGAATGTTGAAGAGACAGAAGCATCCACATCAGTTATAGAGAATGAAGAAAAACACTCTATGTTGCTAGAAAAAGAAGAATGGAGAAAATAGAAAGAGTTATGCAGAAGTAATCAAAGGAAGGAATCATGGTCAACCAAAATCTAAGAAAACTATTGAAGATACATTTTCAATAAGACCATCCATGTTCAAGCCACAAAGAAGCTTCAATCATGATCATGATCAGTCAAGGAAGAAATTCATAAGGACTACACCACAAACAAGATCACTCACTCTTAGGTATGAAAATTTATTTTATGGTCATTGTTTTTATTTTACTCATTTTGGACATAAGGTTGCAGATTGCAGGGATTATATAAGAAATGTTCAAGAAAGAAATGCCTATGTAGCCCCACATAACATTGAATGTTACAAATGGCATAACTATGGACACATATCTAGTGATTGTAGAATCATGATCAATACTTCCATGAAAGAGAACATTGATATCAGATATAATAAAGTATGGATAAGAAAACACGAAGAACATGGGAATAAATACTAGGTCCCATAGATCGCAAGATTGACAATAAAACGAGATGAAGAAAATTCTATAGAGAAAAAAAAACATGTCAGCTACAGAAAGGTTTGGAAAATAACTGAAAGAAAAGAAGGAAAGGTAAATAAGGAACAAGTTCAAGAGATTGTACTTTTAGGCATTGTAGTGAAAGATGAATCCACATATAGAAAGAAAGAAGTCAGAACTTAGAGAAATGATGAATCTACCAATGAAGATGATGATGAATAAACATTAGAGCAGGAATTGTTCTAAGCCATCCATTTTAAAGACTCCCAGGTAATATGAATATTAAATAGGGGGAGTCTATGCGATAGCTATGACGGACCAAAGAACCATCCTTTGATTAGCTTGCAAATTTTGAGTAGACATATCTAGAGAAGTCAGTTAGATGAAGTATAATCAATTGTAGTTGTAAATACTACATGATAGTATAGTGATAAATGTGTCATCATTATGGATAATTGTGCAATAGAGTCTTGGATAATATTGACAGAGATGTATTCGTAAGAACACTTAGCAGGTTTCAACAGATATATGAAAATGGATGAAATCATGGACTCATAGATTGGTTCAGAGAGTGGATCAGAGACAAAGGAACATTATCATAATGGATGAAAATTACACAGGAAATGGTTCTAACAATGATAATGGATTCCAAATTGACAGATATTTTTGGACATATTTAGTGCATACAACTATTCACATTCAAAATAGAGTAATGATCAGAAACAAAAATGGAAAAACTCCCTACGAGCTATGGAAAGGAAGACCAGCAAATTTGAATCACTTCAAAGTATTTGGAAGCAAATGCTACATAAAAAGAGAAGATGGAAGAATGGGAAATTTTGACTCTCCTGTGGACAAAGGAGTACTTGTTGGTTACTCAAGTATAAGGAAATCATACAAGTGTTACAATTTGAGGTTGAACAAAGTTGTGGAAATCATCAATGTAACAATTGATGAAACAAGTGGACGAGAATTAAAAGAAGAATAAAATGAGTCAGTGGAATAACTTTACGAAGAAGAAGAAAAAGATGAAGAAGGGTTCAAGAAAAGGAAGTGCAGACAACAACCTCTACATCAAGGTTAAGCCAAGAATTTACAAAGGATATGCAGAATGAATTTGAAATTTTATTACTCAGAGAACTATCCTTCTTTTTGGGTCTTCAGATACGTCAAAGCAATCGAGGAATTTTTATTTCTCAAACTAAGTATATTAGATAAATGCTAAAGAGGTTCGGAATGGAAGATTACAAACCAGTTACCACTCCTATGCAAACGAGTTGCAATTTGAGAAAAGATGATGATTCAAAGTCTACAAACCAGAGGCAATACAAGTCAATGATTGTTAGCTTACTATATGTGACATCATCCAGACCAGATGTAATGTAGGCAATTGGACAGGTGGCACAATTTCAAGCAACACCAAAGGAATTACATGTATTAGCAGTGAAGAGGATTTTCAGATATCTTAAAGGAACAAAATAGCTTGGATTATGGTATCCAAAATGAAAGGATCTATCACTTATTGCCTACACATATGTAGGTTGGAAAGTTTTCATTGATGACCGACGAAGCACCAATGGAGCATCGTTCTACTTGGGTGAGTGTTTAGTATCTTGGTTAAGAAAGAAACAATCATCATTATATTTATCTACAGTTGAAGCAGATTATATTGCAGCATCAATATGTTGTACTCATGTTCTATGGATGAAACAAACTTTGAAAGATATATAGGTTGAGTATGATGAGCCCATTCCAATATATTGTGATAATACAAGTGACATCAATATCTCAAAGAAATCGGTGATGCACTCCAAGACGAAGCACATTCCAATAAAGTATCATTTTCTACAGGAACAGGTTGTAGAGAATAACATCAGATTTGAGTATGTGGGCACAAAAGAAAATTGGCAGACATCTTTACAAAACCACTTCCACGGGAAGACTTTGAGTATCTTCGCCAGAGACTCGGAGTAATTTCTACTCCAAAAAGAATGTTTTTGAATGCTCATCTTATATGTCTTATATTTACATAAGGAAGCACCATAGAGAGGACATTTCAGGTTGAGAGATTATCTTCAGGAAGATTTCAGTCAAGGGGAGTATCCCCAAAAATAGTTTAGTCAGGGGAAGCAACCTCGGATGGAAAGATACATTTGCCATTGATGACAAAGGGGGAGAGATTTATCAGATGCAAAGAACATAGGCATGGTTCCAGGGGGATCAATGGTCACAGGGGGAGCATGAGTGACATGAATTCAATATTGCATCAGAGTGTTGCCATCAATGCCAAAGGGGGAGATTTTTTATTAAATGAGTTGGTTGTCATTGATGTCAACCCTTGAAGAATGTTCGGTAGAGAATTCTGGTAGCACAATAGTTTGGGTAATGGACCCAATTTTGTTTTATGGATAATGGTATGAGTTTTGATATATTTGCAGGTAATACTATTCTAGATGAATAGTACATGTCATTCCATTTCTATTGTTATGTGGAATGTCACATAATTTCTCACGGTTAGAGAGTTATGGCCATGTGAAGTTCGAGAACCCTCATGAATCATCTAGAAGCCCCCAAAAGGTCAAAGTAGTCAAAGTAGTTGCAAAGAAGAAATTTTTTGAATAATACAGTGAAGTGATGAGTGTACTATAAATCAAAGTGGATACAAAAGAAATTATTTAAATAATAAAGTTAATGGAGAAATTACTAAGTGGACAAGTGGTTAGAAGTGGGTTAGCCCTAAAATAAGGAAAGTAGTTTAAGAGATTTTAGAAGGTAAATAATAAAATGAAGTGATGAGTGTAATATAAGTTAAAGTGGATACAAAATAAATTATTTAAATAATAAATTTAATGGAGAAATTACTAAGTGGACAAGTGGTTAGAAGTGGGTTAACCCTAAAATAAGGAAAGTGGGTTAAGATGGTTAAAAGGTAACCACTTTAGGAAACTACATGAAAGTATAAATAAGACGCAAGGCTCTCTCATTTTAATCACACTTGAGCATATTGAATATCTACAAGTGACTTAGGTAACCAAAGGATATCTAAGCCGAATTTCAGAGGGAAGGTTAAGTAAAGAAGGACGAAATTCAAGGGAGCATAAATTTGTTTTATGATGCTTTCTAAGGTATGTTATTTACAGGTCATCTCACTATTTTTCGCAAAAATGTTTTTTATAGAATGATTCAAACCGTGAAATTGGGAGTCCCTTGAGGAAACTTATCCTAATAGCTATGATACAAATTTCATCTTGTGGGGCATTGTATATTTGGAGTTACAATCCGTGGAAAATAGGGTTTGTGGTTAGTCCTGAAACTAGTCTAAAACAAGTGTTTCAGGTAAAAACGTCATAACTTCTTCATAACATATCCATATGTATTGGGGCACGCTCTACAATTTCTCTCTCTATAATAAGATAGAATTCAACAAGGTATGTCATTTTTTCTATAACTCCTTTTCTGAGAGGTTCCAAGTAGTGAAATATAGAGAAATTGCATAAAAGAAATTGAAGAATATTGTGTACCATTTTTAGATCTTTATTCATTACAGGTACATAGTTATGATTATTGCAAGTTAGGTTTGTTGACTAATCCAAAATTAGTCATGTGAGACTAAATTAAAGTTTGATGAAAAGGCTAGTCTCTTGTTGTTAAAGTTAAGAAAGGTTTGCAGGTATGTGATCATATATACTAGGTCTGTTACAGAGTTACAAATCAGATTTGGATGATAAAATTGATGAGGGATTTTTGTTTGAGTTATGTTATAGATAGAGGTTGTATAACATTGAGGTTGTGGCACATGGTTTAATGTAATGGTTTATGGTATTTGGTTGCTAGAGAAATATTTGATGGTTATATTGGTATATGTATTTGGTATATGGTTGAGGTACATGTTGGGTACATGGTTGAGACAAGTAATTGATGAGTTGGCACATACATGAGGTGTATAGTTGATGATGTTGCTACATCTTGATGAGTCATATTTGATGAGTAGTTGATGCATGATTGGTACATACTTGGTACATGGTTGAAGGCACTTGTTAGTAGTATTGTTGACACATGGTTTATGGATGATGTAGCATACTTGTCTTGGTATATTATTAAAAGAACATATTGATCTTGGTGATGATTATGAGTTGTTATGTTATGCTTGGTTGATGTTTATCTTGGTGATATTGTGCATATGGTTTAGATTTGTCTTGTTGATTGATCTTGGTGATTAGATATGATTTGGTTGATAATATTCATGAGACATGTTGTTGTGATAGGTTTTTTGGACAGGTTATTTGTACAGGTTTGGTGCATGGTTGATGCAGGTTGGTACAGTTATACAGTGGTATATCTCATAGTGATAGTGTGAAAGTGGTTCCATCATTCTAATTCTACGTTAAGGTGGTTGGATGGGGCATGGACATGTGATTGTAGCCACCTTCCGGTTGTATCCATAGACCATAGGGGTTGTAGCCTCTTTCTAGTTGTATCCATAGAATTGGGGAGTTGGAGCCTCCTTCATGTTGTAGCCTGAGAAACTAGGGGGTTGGAGCCTCCTTCCAATTGCAGATGGAAAACAAAGGAATTTGGTGCTTCCTATGAATGTAGTTCTTAAAGACATATAAGAAAAAAAATTATGTGGTTTTCTGTCACTTTGGGTTTCCACATAAAAACACTGGTGTATTGTGTATGTGTATGATTTCTCATTTTTTCATTGTTTATTTACTCTGCAGCTATTGGATGATAATGCTACATTGATATAACACTTGCATTTTATGGTTAAAAAGGATTAAATTTCTCTATTGTTGATTCACCCCCCCTCTCAGTAATCCAACAGTTGTAGCTTCATTCACTGGTTCTGCAACTCTAGGAGCTACAAGTTATTCATCATATACTTCTTCAAGATGGAATCTTCTTGAATTATTGAGTGTTGCATCTTCATCAAAGGTTACATCTATGTTGGTGTCAATATGATGGTAACCTTGTATGTAAATTCTGAAGGCCTTAGAGACCTCACAGTATCCAACAAATATTCCAGTATTTCCTGAAGGATCCAACTTAGTTCTCCTTTCTTTCGGAATGTGTACAAACACTAGACAACCAAATATTTTGAGATGGCTTACTTCTGGATTATTTCTAGAGAAAATTTCTTCGGGGGTTTTGAATCCAAGTTCACTTATGTGGTAATCCATTTTGGACATAAACTGATGTTCTTGCTGCGTCAACCCATAAGTGCATTGGAATATCTTGATCGTGGATCATAGTCTTCACTACTTCCATTATTATTATATTCATTATTTTTTCTACACAATTTTTTTAGGATTGTAGGGAGTGGTGAGCTCCCTCTTAATCCTGACATCTTTGCAAAAGATTACAAATTCTTTTGAGGTGTATTATCCTCCATTATCTGACCTGAGTATCTTGAATTTTCTTTCTGAGAGATTTTCTATCAAGGCTTTGAATTCCTTGAATTTTCCAAATACTTCATCTTTTTATTTCCATAAATAAACCCCAAGTCTTACGAAAATAATCATAAATGAATGACACATAGTATACATACCCACTTAAAGAGGTTGATGGCATTGGACTTGTTAGCACATAGAATTGTAGGGGTAAAACATAATCACTTTGGTTTTGTTTTTGAGTCACACCTTTGATCCTTACATCATTACCTTGACATGTCACACCTTCATGTTGTACACAAGATTCCCTTTGTCATCATTTATTCATTTAAGTGTCAAGTCAGATTCGTGTGTATCCTCTACCAACTCACTAAGAGAGTTCCCAACGTACTCTAAGTATATCATGATTTCATTTGTCATCATTGCAAATTAAAGAACAATGACAGAGGAGATTTCATTGTTTTCAGCAGCATATTTAACCAATCTTTTAGGGATCATGTCATTAGATATCCTAACAGTCTCCTCGAAGTATGAAATTCTTGTTTGAATCATGCGTTGCGAACTAGTAGACAGGCGTTGTGAACCCTCTATTCCAACATTGTTAAAATTGTGTCCTCTGCATCTTTCTAAAACTGCAAACTTAACAGAGTTATTATACCCCTATCCATTTTGTAGTGTGAAATTGATCATCTACGGGAGAAAACTTAAAATTGAAGATGTGGTGATGTTGTTAACAAATTTTTGATGTTGATAAAAACTTTTTCTACAAAGACTTACCTTTGTCTCCCTTCATTATAATTTTCAGTGGTTTTTCCTTAGCATTCACTATAAAATCTATATACAATATTATCCTATTGGAAAAGTCTTGTCATCAAAACCCTAATATTCTATATCCCCTGTTTCACATCTAGCAGTCATTAAATATTACAATAAGGTTTTCTTCAAGCAACAGTCATGGACAATCAACAACACGGGAAGAATCATAAGGGAGGTGAAATTGTAAGGACAGAGCCCTATGACATGTTGGCCAAGGTTGCTACCAGGGGAAGCTCCAGGATTAGAAAATGAATATGTTGAACCTCCATAACCAGACGTCAATTTTGGTCAAGTTTCCTGTGTTATGCATTTTTACAACTTTTGAGGATGTCTATGTTTTTAAACCATGATTAACTATTTGAACGTTTTATTCTAGTCATGTACCAAGATTATGAATTTGTTACAACATTTTGGGAAACTTGAGACATTTTTGGAGGTTTTAAAACATTGGAAAGTGAAACAGCATGCTACAGGAAAGTTCACAACACCGACACTGCGAATTGGTAATTTATGACAGTTTGCAAGCAATTAGCACACAACAAAAGATTGTTTTTCTTGTAACTTTTGAATTCCCATCTGGATTCCTCAGAAATTTGGTGTGGAGGACAAAAATAGTGTTTTTGACTTGCTAAAAAAAATTCATTCTAACCCACTTCTTATGTTTGGAGAAAATATAAACACATCACCCACAGGAAAGTTCACAACGCATGTTGTCACAGGCATTGTGAACTCTAACAGTTTGAAAACTTCAAGCTATGGGAGGGATTCCAGCTGTCAAGGAAGGTTCGAATAATATCCTAGGAGTTATTTGGACATGAGGGACATGTTTTCCATCTCTAGATCAAGAAGAATGACTTGTTTCAAAAGGCATTTATCCCAATAGGAAAGATCTCGAAAAATAGGAATTTGTTAGGTTTTTGTTGGAATATTTTGTAACAAGACTCCTAAATGGAGGAGGATCATATGTATCTCCTTGTTTTCGACCTACTTATGGTATATAGAGATCATTCAATATAAATGAAAGGGATTTTGAGAATGAAAGGGTTGGATTCATGATCCAAGAGAGGAGAGAGTTGCAATGGAAGTTTATCTGTGTATTTGTAAGCCTGAAGGCATGTGTTGTAGGTATTTTATGCCATTAGAGATTCATGAAAGTTGTGATACCAGACTACTTTTATCTTGTTTCCATTATTTCTTATCATCTTGCTTGATCAATATTTACATATTTTGAATATCAAAAGTTGCCTTTGGTTAATGGATTCATGAGCTGCAAAGGATTTCTAGTAATTGACTATTAATCATTGATTATTATTCAAGCACTCTTTAATATATCTTACAAAAAGGATCTTTGTTATGTGGATATTCTTATTTTTTTTACCTTCTATTCTTCTACCCATATTTGCATAAGCCTTTTTTCTTGTAGGCAGACCGATTTCCTTTTATCTACAGAATGTTATGACTCCATGCCCAATATAATGTATTTGCAAGTAGTCTATTGTCCTCCCTTTTACTCTTCTCTTGTTGATCCACCAAGTATAACATGTTTTAATCATTTAAATCAAATGGGTATTAGGCTTATACTCTAGCAGTCCGAGGGTGACTCTCAGTGCTAATAGGACCACACACATCTTAGTGGATGAGCTCCAATATTCCTTTTGTTTTACTGTCTCTCTTTGGGAAATTATTCTTTATGTTCTTTCCTTGTGCAGATCCCTTGCACACACCTTCATGATCAACCTTGAATTCTGGTAGACCTATAACTACATTGCTTACATATGGTAAGGCTTTGTAGTTGATATTATCTAGTGTTCTATGCCAAAGTTCTCAAGGACTCTTAATGGAGTAAGTCAAGGCTGCATCTAAGTGACGTTTTAACTTGTACAGGCCACCTTCTTCTGTTCCAATGACAATTTCATCTTCTATGGTTTTTCCTTTAGGCCACATGAGAACTTCAAAATATATGAATGCAACTGTGAATAATTTATTATATAAATATGAGATAGAAATTAAGTTCTTCTTCAAACCAGGTACATATAGTACATCCTTCATTTTCATAGAGGTTCTTGAATCAAGTTTGTAGGTGGATTCTCCCACTCCTTTGATAGGGTACTGGTAATCATCTCCAAGTGTAAATTTCTGGAGAATTTTTTTTTTTTGTAAGGTTAGAGAGAATTTCTCGTTGATCTGTCATGTTATTAGAGGCACCACTGTCTATGAGACAATTATCCTCTTCAGGCGTCGCAAATCCTGAGAGGGTAGAAAATAAAACATAGTCTTCAAAATTTTCTTTAATCATCTTTGTGTGTGGCTCATCATCTTCAGCTGTATGGGCATGATGTCTTTTTTTATTTCTCTTCTTTTATTCGTCCCTTCTTGCAAGATAATTCTTATCAATGTGTCCCATCTTATCACAATGATAGAATTGATAAGAGGATAAATATGTTTCTCTTCTTTGACCCTTCTAATATTTCTAGAAACTTTTTGGAGGGTGAGATTATTTATGGAAGTGGGTGAATATATTTGGGGAGTGAGATTCCTTATGAAGGTGGGTATCTTTTTGGAAATGAGACATTTTCTTTCCTCCTTTAGCATGAGCAGTTAGGGCTTGATCTTCATCCCTTAATAGTATTGCTACTTCATTGGCTACTCTTGCTTCTTCTTGAACACATTCTATTAGCAACATTACTTGTCTTCGGCATAGGAATATCTAGGTCTGTAGGTTGCACAAGAAGCGCCCAAGCGCAGCATACAGAAGAAGTTATTTTCGGGCTTAAAATCAAGTGAGCGGGAATTTCATTATTCAGCGGCAAGGATTCATCGACATATCAGAGCAGTGGTTAGTGGGTAATTGCAGTTAACCAAGTCGCGCCAAGTATAGTGCAAAAGTTTTCAAGGAAGTCAACGGTTGGAATTCTCCAGGAGGCACTCACGAAGTTACGAGGGTCGTTGATCGTGATCAGTTTAAAGAACAGTATTATTTCTTGAATTTGGGGTTCATGAGTTCATAAGGCAGAGCATATCCTTTGGTTGCGCGAGATTGTGAGTTATGAGAAGTGTCTGAATTGGGTCAACCAATGTTGACCATCGCGTCTCGGGACTTCGCAAGGGATTTGTGCCAAAGTTTGATACTCCAACTCATGAGGTCACGAGTTGCGAGGGGCGCTAGTACTTGGGCCCTGGCTGATGGTTACATTTGAAGGGCGTTGACAAGGAAAGGAGACAGACCCGTATCATCATCTCGGGTATCGGGAGTTCAGAAAAGGAGTCGAGGGTCTTTGACCCACGAACTCGCAAATCACGAAATGCAAAGAGATTTTAGTGTCGAGCCCACAGTATTGCTAAAAGTGTTATGGTCCGTCTGATCAAAGGAGGGGTACGTGATGCGTGATTAGGCTCTATCGCCTCTTCGTGCATCGCGATTTTAAAGAGCAAGGATCAACCTCCTCCCAGCTGTGAGATGTGAGGTGTCGAAGGTTCTCAGGAGTTGGGTCCACGTTTTGATGCCCAGTCACTTGGAGAAAAAGAAAGAGTTGTGCAAAAGGGCTGAAATGTCGGGTTAAGCCACAGAAAGGATCACTGCATTCTCCAAAATCCATTTCATCTCGAGCTCGAACTTGGTCCTCACTAAAAATAAATTAAGGTGAATGGAGGTAGTTGAAACATCGGCTCACTCATTGAATGCAAGGCATGGGATTCCGATAGGTAGTCTGCCTAAGATGGTTCTGTACATTGATTTTCTCCGAAAAGGCCACGTCGAGTTCTCATCTGACCAGAGGAGTCTGCACACACCATTTTAGCCTTTGATGTTTCAGCTACCTCCCCTGCAAAGGCCATGCAAAGTTAAGGTGACGTCTGATGAAGGTTTTCCATCCGAGTTTGACTGAAGAGACGCTACACCTTGGAGGGCGAGCGCACCTCTGTTCGACGAATTTGTCTGAGTATATGTACTTAGTTTTTGCATTTTTGAAAGCATCAATGGTAGAGCGAAGCTCCTGACTGTAAAGTTTTAATAGACATTCTAGCTTTCTGGTTATGCATCTGTATGTGAGATTTCTTATTTTATGACAGACAGTCTTTCTTACTCCATCTAAATTTTCACCTCATACTGAGAGATTTTGTGACCGACTGATTCACATGAATTATTGCAATTCTGTTATGATAAAGGATTTATTGTTGTATTATTGTATTCTCTGGTTTTCTGCGTTTGAATGTAAGAAGATCTTGCATTTAAATGCCTTCTCCTACAGTCTATTAGAAACCTGATGTTTATGACAGACCTTTGCATCTCTCTGATACATGTCTTCCCCCTTACTCACCCTTACTACAACTCACTGTCTGAAGTTTGACTAAGACCTCACTTGCCCATGCATACCTGGCCTAGTTTCGGGGTTAGAACATTATTGTTTTGAGTTAAATTCCATTCGATCACCCCTTTTTAAGACAAATCGTGACATAAATTGATGGGCGTCGGGCTCTGCTCTTGTTGCAATCCAGGGGTGACTTCTGACACTAACATTTCTGGTGCTACTGTCGGGGACGAAGTTGAAAACTTTCCCCAGGATTGAACGACAGTGAGCCTCTGATTATGAAGGTGCAACAGGCATCAGAGCCTTTGAATATTTCTACTGTGTACCTGGCGTCTCCATTTTGACGAATCCACTGGAGCGAACCTTTTGTTTTAGTTGTGGCTTCTAGAGGTAGACACATGCGGTCACATCCACAACTGCCCCTAGCTACACCTGTAGCTGATCTGGAGGTGATTTTCAGAAAAGGAAAGGCCTCTGAATGAGAAGCTTCCTCCGCTGAACTAGGTAATCCACTATCTCCTTCTGTAGAAACTCCATTTTCTTCTCCTCAGCTTCCTAGCAGACCATTTTCTGAAGTTTCCTGATTCCTAAATTTTGGGAGCGTTCCTGCCGAGTTTTCCCCTCCCGGTCTAGGATTGGAGGGAGAAATCCTTGTCACTCCCCTTTCCCTTGAAGTTGTACCTCAGCATAGACCCAGGACCATAGAAGACTTCCCCACTCCTAGATTTACCACTCCTCCTCGTGTTATTATCGCCTCTTCTGCACAGAGAGAAGCATCTGCTGACTCAAGCCCACTAGCCCTCTCCCTAAATCCCCCATTATTTCCTAGAAGCTCATTCCCAGTATCCCCTTTTTGAACTCCTTCTCCTTTGAGTTCTCCTCTACCTAATATTCCTATGGCAGGAACAAATCCCCCCATGACCAGGATGGAGGCTATAATAGCTACTAGGTATGCTCCCCTTGTGCTACCTCAGCTGCTCAATGCCCTTCCAGCAGATGGTTACCTCAAGCAGCTGCCTAAGTTTACAGGCGAGGGAGACATAACTGCAGAAGAACACCTAGAAGCCTTTTACATTTTTACAGATGATAATGTTATCATGCATGCAGACGTGTGGATGAGGATTTTTGTCCATAGTCTTCAAGGAGAGGCAAGAAAATGGCTTAAGGCCCTGCCTCCTGGATCTATTGATGGAATTGAGGCTTTGGATAATGCCTTTTTGAGGCAGTGGGGAGATAAAAAGGACTTCATGTATTACATGACAGAGTTTGGGTCTCTGAAGAGAAAGGAAGGAGAGTATGTCTCTGACTTCTCCAAAAGATTCAATAAAATGTACAATAGGATCCCCGTTGAGATAAAGCCCTCTGAAGCCTCTGCAAAGATCACTTATATCAGCGCATTTGATCCTGATTTCTGCCTCCTACTCAGGGAAAGGAGAGCCATTACTCTGGCTCATATGCAAGATGCAGCCATGGAAGTAGAATCTAACCTATTAGTTGTTGTCCGACTTAGGAATAAGGCTGAAAGAGACGTATCCAGAAGAAGAACAGAAGCCCCCTCGTCTCATTCCTCTCCCCTTCCCCTTCAGACCGATGAGGTAGCTAAAGTACTGAAATCCCTCTTGGCTAGAATGGAGAAGTGGGAGTTAGAAGGGAAGCCCACATACAGAAACCCCCAGAATACTGATAACAGAGGTTTCAAGAGGCCTGGTAATAATATGCCACAGACTTTGCAAAAGGAACAAAGAAGCAGAGATAGGGATGATCAGAGGATTCAGACCCCTCTTCAGAATAGCCTATTTTCTCATGAGGAAGGGGAGGAGGTGGATGAACTCGACCCTGAGATCCATTGCATTGAGGACACTTCCCCTTTCCCTCATTTGACACAATCTACATACAAAGAATCCTTGATCAACACTCAAATCAACAAATTAAGTAAAGGGGAAAGGGCAAGCAACACTCCTAACAGATACAATCTCGGGTCAAAAAAGAAAGTAGGGAATTTTGGTAGCTAGGATCAGCCCCCCATAGCATAAAGGCCTACTAAAGTTGCAACAACCACTACTAAAGAGAAGAAAACTCAGAACACCTCGCCCACAACCAAGGAACCTGTCTCAGAGGTAAGGGAAGCCCCTAAGTCTCTCCCCCCCTTTAATTTTGAGCATGAGATTCAAAAGATTAGAATTCCTATACCCCTCTCTAAATTGGTTAAAAATGAAGATTTTAAAAGGTCCCTCTCCAAGCTGCTACAATCTGAGCCCCCCTAGCATCCCTCGGACTCCATAAATCTCCAATATGAAAAGCCAGCAGTCGTCCTGGGTCCCATGGTAGAAGATAGAGATGATTCATCCCCTCCTTTATACACATCCTTGAACATACATGATAAAGTACTGCATAAATGCCTCATGGATTCAGGGGCTTCCCATAACCTTATGCCCAAAATAGTAATGGAAGAATTGGGACTGGAGGTGACAAAAACTTATCATGATTTGTACTCTTTCGATTCAAGAAGAGTGCAGTGTCTGGGAGTCATCAAAGACCTGGTGGTTTCCTTGTTTCAGCTGCCCATGAAGAGTGTGGTCATGGATATTGTGGTAGTTGATGTTCCCCCCAAGTTTGGCATGATGTTGTCAAGGTATTGGATTAAAAATCTTGGAGGAACATTACATATGGATCTCACGTATGCCACCATTCCAGTCTACAGAGGGGAACAAAGTAGGTTATATAGAGAAGCTCAGCTGGCCTACATTGTTAGTGATGATACAAACCCCACCAATCACCCCATATTTGCACTTGACACCGATTTGGGGTCTAGTTTATTGCATCTCACTGATGCTCCTGAAGACCCTTTCCAAGTCAGAAAGTAGCCCAGACTTAATTATCCAATTCCCCCTCCAACCACCTCTGTTTGGATTTTTTTTTCCGATGGATCTTCTTCTAGCGAAGGCGCTAGCGCTGGGGTGGTTTTCATGTCACCTTCTTAAGAGACCATATCCCTGTCATACAAGATAGAATTTGAAACCACCAACAATGTGGAAGAATATGAATCTCTTGTTCTGGGTATGAGGGCTACAAAAGAAATAGGAATAAGGGAGATGGCAGTATTTAAAGATGTTGAATTGATTATCCAACAAGTCAGGAATGCCTATCGGGCCAAGCATCCTCGGCTCAGAAGTTACAGGAACGAGGTATGAGACTTGATTGACAATTTCTTCTCATCCTTCAACATCCCTTTTATTCCAAGGGAGGATAATGCTATGGCTGATTCTTTAGCTGTTTCAACTAGCCAGTTCAAGGTCCCTCATCTATCTATGGCCAATTATGATGTTGAGATAAAATATAGGCCCTCTATACTAGACAATGTCAAACATTGGAAGGTATTTGAAGATGATCCTGAAATCAAAAAATTTCTCCAATCTATTGGTGAATTTTCTACGTTGCATATTGATCAAGATCCTGACCTTGAAAGTGACCCTTACCCTGAGGTATTTTTAAATGAAATTGTTAATCACCAGATTATCCAGCTACCTAGCAATCATATTCCGAGGGGACTAATCCCTTTAGAAAGATTGTTCGATGGGAATGATGTGGCAGTAAAGGGTAGGGTATCAGATGAATATGCTGACACAGCCGAGTGCAACATTGGCACACAGAAGGAGCCTAAGTTTGTCAAGCTGTCAAAGAGTTTGACCAGAGAACAGAGGGTCGAATATACTGAGTTGTTGAGGGAGTTTGTTGATGTGTTTGCATGGACCTATGAAGACCTCAAGACATATGACACATCCTTCATTGAACACAAGATCCCAATGAAGGAAGAGGCTAAGCCATTTAGGCAGAAGCTAAGACAGATAAATCCCATGTTGTTGTTTGTCATGGAGAAAGAAGTGAAGAAGTTGTTAGAGGCCCAGATCATCATCCCCTTGATATATTCCAAATGGGTGGCCAATTTGGTTCTAGTAAGAAATAAAAGTGGAGAAATCAGGCTCTGTGTCGATTTCAGGAACCTGAACAAGAGATCAAAGAAAGACAATTACCCCCTACCTAAGATGGAGCACATACTACAGAGGGTAATCGGTGCATCCAGGATATCCATGATCGATGGTTTTTCTGGCTATAATCAGATATCGGTCATGCCTAAGGACATGGAAAAGACAACCTTCACCACTCCTTGGGGCACATTCATGTATGAAAAAATTTCCTTTGGACTTATGAATGCAAGAGCAACATTTCAGTGAGCCATGGATATAGCCTTCATCGGGGAGAAAGACCAGTTTGTGGTTATCTACCTAGATGACATCACAGTCTTCTCTAGGTCTGATAAAGAGCACTGCTATCACTTAAGGAAAGTCTTCTCGAAGTGTCGTAGGTTTGGTATTTCCCTAAATCCCAAGAAATCCTTGTTTTCTATGATGGAGGGTAAGTTGCTAGGCCATATAGTATTAGCGGAGGGAGTGAGAATTGATCCTATAAGAGTGGAGGCAATTTAGACCCTGTCACTCCCTAGGTCTAAAAGAGAAGTCCAGACCTTTTTAGGAAAGATTAAATTTCTAAGGAGATTCGTCTCAAATTTTGTTGAACTGGTGAGACACATCACAGCCATGCTCAGAAAGGGAAATGAAGTGAAATGGACTGCTGAACCTAGGGAATCTTTTATCCAAATAAAAAGGGCATTGACTGAGGCACCTGTGCTGATCAGTCCTGACTATTCCAAAGATTTCCTAATTTTCTCTTTCGCTTCTTTTGATACAATAGCAACGATCTTGTTGTAGAAAAATGAGGAAGGGCGAGAGCAACCTATTGCCTTCTTCAGCAAAGCATTGAGAGATGCAGAAATCAAGTATGAAATCATGGAGAAGCGGGCCTATGCCTTGGTGAAAGCTCTCAAATATTTCAAATTCTATGTCTTGCACTCAAAGGTAACCGCATACGTTCCTTCAGCCTCTGTGAAGGACATCCTTGTACAGCCCGGCATAGACAGAAAAAGGAGTAAATGGATAGCCAAGATCCTGGAAATTGACTTGGAAATAAGGCCTACCAAATTGATCAAAGGTCAAGGCTTAGCCAAGCTGTTGACTGAAGCTAATTGCAAAGATTTGGGGGTAGATTTCATCAATGGATGTTCAGAAAATCAGCAAAATCAGTTGTTTGATGTAGACCCTCAAGAAGAACCCATGTTGGCTCGATGTCCTTGGTATAAGGATGTCATATATTTTCTACAGGAGTTGCGGTCTCCAGATGGCCTGCAAAGAAATAAGGCAAGATCCTTGAAACTCAAAGCAGTCAGATACTGCCTTGTCGATCGAATTTTATATTGGAAAGACCCCCTGGGGGTGCTGTTAAGATGTATGAATCCACAAGAGGCTGACAGGGTCATGGTTGATTTTCACAGTGGCCTATGTGGAGGGCACCACTTCTCGAAGACCATAGCTTATGGAATCCTCAGGGCTGGGTACTACTGGCCCACTATATTCACTGACATCTGTAGAAAGGTCAAATCATGTATCCAATGCCAAAGATTTTCAGGAAAGCAATAGCTCAAATATCTGCCTTTAAAGCCCGTAGTTGTTTCGGGACCTTTCCAGCAATGGGGCCTATATTTTATTGGATAAATCCACCCTGCTTACAGTGGGAAGCACAAATGGATCCTGACTACCACAGATTTCTTTACTAAGTGGATTGAAGCTATCCCCACCAGGAGTGCTTCCCACAAGGTAATCATTGGATTCCTAGAAGACCTCATTGTAAGGTTTGGCTGCCCAAGAAAGATTGTTACTGATAACGCAACCTCTTTCAAGGCTGAGTCGTTAGTCAATTTCTGTGAGAAAATTGGGATCAAACTTATTCACTCCACCCCATACTATCCCTAGGGAAATGGTTTAGCAGAATCCTCCAACAAAAGCCTGATAAGGATCATCAAAATATTATTGGAGGACAACAAAAGGGCTTGGAATTCGAAGCTAAAATTCACTCTATGGGCTGATCGAGTGACCACAAAGAGATCTATAAGCATCTCCCCTTTCCAACTAGTTTATGGAGCAGAATTTGTCTTCCCTTCTCAGCTAGCCATTCCCATAGCGAAATTCTTCCAGGATTATCAAGAAGAGCCCAATGACATCATCAGAAGAATTCATCAACTGGTAGAAGTCTAGCAGGCCAGAGAGCAGGAAATGATCAGTTACCAGGACCATCAGCAGATGATCAAGTAGGTTTTTGATAAGAAGGCCAAGAAGGAGGAGTTCCAAATAGGAGACCTGGTACTCAAATGGGATGCTCCCAAGCAAGACAAGGGCAAGCACGACAAATTTGAATCCCTGTGGATCAGGCCCTTCAAAATCTCTGAGGTTTTCTCAAATAACACGTACCAGCTGCAAGATTTGGAGGGTGAAGAAGTTTTCAACAGCCCAGTAAATGGGCATTTTCTGAAGAAATGTTTTTTCTGAGCCTTCAATGGCTCCTTTGTTTGTAAATATTGTCCTCTTGGTTCTTTGTTTGTTTTTATTATTATTTTTCGGCTTAGTAAATGACTCCACAGCCCAACAGCAAGGCACTAAAACTACAAAATGAGTCCTTAGAGCATCACAGGGACAAATCTATCCCCCATAGAGCCTAATGTTAGCAACATTACTTGTCTTCAGCATAGGAATATCCAGGTCTGCAGGTTGCACAAGAAGTGCCTAAGCACAACACACAGAAGAAGTCCTTTTCGCGCTTAAACTCAAGCGAGCGGGCATTTTGTTCTTCAGTGGCAAGGATTCATCGACGAAGCAAAGTAGCGGTTAGTGGGTAATTGCAGTTAACCGAGTTGCACCAAGTATAGCACAGAAGTTTTCAAGGAAGTCAACGGTCGAAATTCTCCGAGAGGCCCTCGCGAATTTACGAGGGCCTTTGATCACGATTAGTTTAAAGAACAGTATTATTTCTCGAATTCAGGGTTTGTGAGTTTAGAAGGTGGAGCATATCCTTTGGTTGCGCGAGATTGCGAGTTATGAGAAGTGTTCGAAGGGGGTCAACCATCGCTGACCATCACGTCTCAGGACTTCACAAGAGGAGAGTTCCAAAGTTCGATACTCCAACTCGCGAGGTCGCGAGTTGCGAGGGGCGCTAGTACTTGGGCCCTGGCCGACGGTTACATTTGAAGGGCACTGATGAGGAAAGGAGCTGGACCCATATCATCATCTCGAGTATCAGGAGTTCAGAAAAGGAGTTGAGGGTCTTTGACTCGTGAACTCGCAAATCATGAAATGCAAAGAGCTTTTAGTTTCGGGCCCACAGTATCACCGAAAGTGTTCTGGGCCATCCGATCAAAAGAGGGGTACGTGATGCGCGATTAGGCTCTATCGCCTCTTCGCGCATCGCGATTTTAAAGAGCAAGGATCAACCTCCTCCCAGCTGCGAGACATAAGGCGTCGAAGGCGCTCAGGAGTTGGGTCCATGTTTTGACGCCCGGTAACTTGGAGAAAAAGAAAGAGTTGTGCAAAAGGGTCAAAATGTCGGGTTAAGCCGTAGAAAGGATCACCGTGTTCTCCAAAATCCAGCTCATCTTGACCTCGAACTTGGTCCTCACTAAAAATAAATGAAGGTGAATGGAGGTAGTTGAAACCTCGGCTCACTCATTGAATGCAAGGCATGGGTTTCTGGTAGGAAGTCTACCCAAGATGGTCTTGTACATTGTTTTTGTCTGAAAAGGCCACGTCAAGTTCCTATCTGACTAGAGGAGTCTGAACAGGCCATTTCAGCCTTTAATGTTTCAGCAACCTCCCCTGAAAAGGTAGTGCAAAGTTAAGGTGACGTCTGACGAAGGTTTTCCGTCCGAGTTTGACTGAAGAGATGCTACACCTTGGAGGGTGAGCGTGCCTCTGTTCGACAAATTTGTCTGAGTATATGTACTTCGTTTTTGCATTTTTGAAAGCATCGATGGTAGAACGAAGCTCCTGACTGTAAAGTTTTAATAGACATTCTAGCTTTTTGGTTATGCATCTGTATGTGAGATTTCTTATTTTATGATAGACAGTCTTTCTTACTCCATCTAAATTTTCACCTCATATTGAGAGAGTTTGTGATCGACTGATTCGCATGAATTATTGCAATTCTGTTATGATAAAGAATTTATTGTTTCATTATTGTATTCTCTGGTTTTATGCGTTTGAATGTAAGAAGATATTGCGTTTAAATGCCTTCTCCTACAGTCTGTTAGAAACCTGATGTTTACGACAGAACTTTGCATCTCTCTGATACAAGTCTTCCCCCTTACTCACCCTTACTACAACTCACTGTCTGAAGTTTGACTAAGACCTCACTTTCCCATGCATACCTGGCCTAGTTTCGGGGTTACAACATTATTGTTTTGAGTTAAATTCCATTCGATCACCTCTTTTTAAGACAAATCGTGACATAAATTGATGGGCGTCGGGCTCTGATCCTGCTGCAATCCAGGGGTGACTTCTAACGCTAACACATTCTTTCCAAAGACTATCAAATTGAAGTTTCTCCATTCTTGCACAAATAGTTTAGATGAAGGCATCCCAAGGTTGTGTAAGACAATTAAGAGTTGTCAATATGAGTTCATATTCATATAGTTTGTCTCTAATTTCTTATATTTTTTACTTGAATTGAGAAACTCTAGAGAAATAGTCATGAACAGTTTCTCCTTTCTACATCTTTGTATTCTTTAGTTGGGTTCTCACATTCAACTTCTGGCTCATATTCCTTCCTTCATACATTCTGGTTAGGGCATCAAACATTTATTTTGGACTATTCTTAGAAGACACTTGAGGGATCAAGTGGTATTTCATAGAGTCTGCAATGATTCTTTTGGCCCTAACTATATCCTTCTTGTACATTTCTTTGGTTGCATCTTCTTTGAGTTCTAGTACATTTTCCTTTATTAATTTTGCAAGGTCATTCTCTTAAAGAATTAGTGCAATCCTGTATTTCCAGGAACGAAATTTTTCCACACCTTCTAACTTGTCAACAAGCTTGGTGCTTGTATACATCTTGACCTGGATCTAGGAAAATGACCAAATAATGAAAGTGCTCAGAAAGTGAATCTGAACTTACCATGAGATGCTCTGGGTTGAGGAGAGTAGGCTAGAGCTGTCTAATTTCAAAAATTTCAAGTTTTACCCCTTGAAACTAGACCTGCGCAAATCTAGACTGGTACTTCGGGTACTAGTTCTGGTTTCCAGGTTTTCTAGTACTAGTGAAAACTAGTGTTTCACTTTTTAGAGGCTCTAGCCACTGAAAAGGTGAGCTCAAGCTGCCAATGAGTTCACTAGGCTAGGGCATACTACCCTAGAAGGTTTTTAGTCATAAATTCCCTTCCAATAAAAAGACCTAATTTTCTTGTACGACAACAATGATGTTTTTGGTTACCTGAGGAAACGTGCTCTACTTAGTTTAGCTCTGATGCCATGTTAAATTTAGAGAAACTATTAATCTCTTTTCAATTTAATATACAATAATAGCATAAGTAGGATCACTGAAAGAAACACAATCACAAGGTACACAACATTTTATCCTGGGAAACCCTCATAGGGGATAAACCCAAAACAAACTTCCTTAATATAGATTGTCAATACAATGCCAAGATAAAATACCAAACCACCAACAATATCCAAGACTAAGCATGCACCTCTCTCTTCTCCTTCTTCTAACTGCATCTTCTTCCAAAACTTGTGCACTAGATGAGTGACTTGAGTGAGTGAGAGAATGAGGCACCATCCTCTCTTATTTACACTAGATGATAGGCACTAGGGTTATATCTATTCACCAAGAAGAGTCGACTTCTTCAACTAGTGGTTAAAACCACTTTAATTATCCCTAGGGGTCGACTTTACAAGAAACACCATATAACTATGGTTTGACCAATCCACAAGAGGGGATTTGATCTTATACAAATCCTGAAATGATCAATCCACAAAAGGGAATTTGATCTATAAGATAATAACTCAATTATAATTAGAATATTCTTCGCAGTTACAATATTTCAACAGATGGAAGAGAGATACATATTCCAGAACTGACAGACATATGCCATGGGTTGATAAGGATAGATCGAAGCTTCAGAGGCTTCAAGGAGATATGAGATATTATGGGAAGATTCCCTTGTTTCAGTAGAATTTGCTAGAGTGACCGAGGAGGAATCCAGTCAGAAGGACTGGGATACATATATTTTCCTTGGTTCTGAGACCAGAAGGGAAGTAAATGGTGACTTCCAAGTTGATCTACAAGATCAATCATGTTGTAGATAAATATCCTAGATATGTACACAACCTAATTTGTTTCCAAAGGATTCTCCAAGCAAGAGGGTGAAGACTATGACGAAACACTTTCTCCAATATATTTATATCGATGAACAAGTAGTAGATATGTTGACCAAGACTTTTTCAGGGACAAGCTTCGAGTGGTCCAAATGTTTTTTTCTCCAGTAGTGAGAAGTGATGTGTTCCCCAGTAGAGGGAAGGGATGATATCCCCAATAGTGGGTGCTACCCCAAATCATTTTGGTACTCCAACGTAGGATGGTATGCTACCCTATCACAAGTTGGTATGTTACCTTAGTGCATGTTGGTACCCCAACGTAGGCTAGTATTCTACCCCAACATAGGTTGGTACTCCAACGCAGGCTGGTATGCTACCCCACCGTAGGTTGGTACTCCAATGCATACTTGTATGCTACATGAGTGTAGGTTTGTACTCCAACGTATGTTGGTATGCTACCCCAACGCAAGATGGTATGCTACCCTAGCACATGTTGGTACTCCAGCGTTGGCTAGTATGCTACCCCAACGCAGGTTGGTACTCCAACGCAGGATGGTATGCTACCCCAGTGCAGGTTGGTACTCCAACGTAGGCTAGTATGCTACCCCAACGCAGGTTGGTACTCCAGCGCAGGCTGGTATGCTACCCCAGTGTAGTTTGGTACTCCAACATAGGTTGGTATGCTACCCTAGCGTAGGTTGGTATGCTAATCCAATGTAGGCTGGTATATTACCCCAACGCAAGTTGGTATTCTACTCCAACGAAGGTTAGTATGCTACTCTAGAGAAAGTGCAGAACTTACTATTACATATAGATCTATGATTGACAACAGGACAATGACCGAGGTGTGTAAAAGCACATAAGCAGTGATGATGGTCTTTCCAAAGGGAATACCTTCCTATTTAAGAGGGAGTGTTTAATGTTTTAGTCAAATTATGTGTGAGCTAACGCATTACTAGTTTTGTATGAACTAGATGCCAACTTGTAGTCTCAGAAATGATTCCCAGTTAGAGTTTTGATCAGTAGCATCAGAGGTTACTAGCTAGAGGTCCAACCAGTAGTGTTGGAGGTGTTTTCCAGCTAGATGGATAATGTGCAGATATGATGGTGATACTTGCTACATGATTTGTTTGATTATATTATAGTCTGCGTGGTTATGGTGATGTTACCTATAGACTGGTATACAATACCATGTGAGTCTTTCCCATGCCATGTTATATGGATGGATTTGTTTGAGACCACTACATGAAGAACATATTAGTTAATACCTCACTAGATAAGAGGGATTGTTGATGTTTTGGTAGTTGTGGGAGGTATTAACCTCCACATGTAACCTATGACTTAGAATAGAATATCCTAGAAGCAAGTGAACCATTAAACATATGTGTGGAAACTATAGAATAAAATTAGGCCTAGCAGAATAAATAATATTAGAATGTTATATTCCAGAAATACAAGTCGGTCACACAGGAAAAAGATAAACAAAAATTATAATTACCATAAAGTCAGGTCGGCCCAGCTAGAAAAGTCATTGGATAGATTAATATAAATAGAGGACATTTTAGTTCATTTTTACAGCTAGTTAGTGCACAAGTCTTGTGTAGAGCTGTATTTGCAGCTGCAACTGGAGCTACAAGGACAAATAAGGGTTCATGGTCATCTATTGGTATTTTTCTCTCTCTTGGTGATATTCTTGCTAAGTATGGTGAAAATTTGAGAGAGAGAGAGAGAGAGTAGTGCAGTTGCAGCTGCTGCATTTGTGTATGGTACTTTTTCTATGAATATGGAGACTCTCTTTCTTTTTTTCTACCCTTGGGGAAGTTGTGATCTACTTGTCTTGAGTTGTTGTTGCACTTAGAAACTAGGGTTTATTTGTTGGTTCTGGATTAAGCTTGCCATAATTATTCTAAGTAAAGGTTAGTGTGCTCAGGGGTGGAATATCTAAATGCCTATGGTTGGGTGACAATGATGTGACATTGTCTATGGTTAAACAAGCATACCAAAATTTCAACACATATTATTCCTTTAGGACGATAAATTTGATCTAATCTGTTGTCATGTGTTTTGAACATCCACTATCAATGTACCATTGGCTTCCTTTGTCTTGAGAATACATGTCAAGTCCAAATTCTTCCTTATTTGGTTCTTCTTGCTTCCTTTTCCACACCTTTGTATATTGTTCTCTATGCTTGGTAAGAACATCTTCTTCCCTTTTTTGTTTAGGAGACTTTATCATGATGCTTCTATAGTAATGTTCTATGTGCCCATAGTTATTGCATTTATAAAATTCAATATTGTAATCAAGTAGGGGAGAAAATTAATTGTAGTTTCTATCAACAAACCCATGAGAACTTATGGTTTTGTTTCTCACATAATCATTCATCGAGGCCTTATAAGAACCTATATTTTTATCTTTCACATGATCACTTCTTTCATAATATCTAGAATATATTGTTTTATGACCAAAATTATTGCAATAAAAACAATAGCCAAGAAAGAGATTTTGGTACCGTGTTGTGAAAGGCCTTCTTGGTGGAACAACTCTTATGAACTCATTATTGTGAGAAGAATCAGATTTATGCTTGTTATCATTATCTTTTCTTATGTTTCTTTCATTGTTTATAAATCCTTTGAGAATATTGACATAGTTTTTAGGATTTTCTTCATTTTCCTTTTCTGATTGCTTTGTAACCTTAGTTCTTGCATCTCCCTCGAGGGTCTTCTATTTTTCATCGTAGCCGAGACCTATCTTGATGAAATATGGCTTTTGGAAATTGAGAATATTATCTAGGATTTCACTACTCTTTCCAAATTTCAAGCTTCTATTCAATTGATCATTGTTTTTCTCTAGTTCCTTTCTTAAGGAAACTATCTTAGCTTCTAGATTCTCACAATTTTCTTCCTTTTCTTTCAATTGTCTTCTTACCACTTCTTTTACCCTTTTTTACTCTTCAAGTTGAGTCTTCAAGATGATAATTTTTTTCTCTATTTCTTCAATATCTTGATCTTTCTTTTCATATTTCTACAATTTATCTTTCTGCTTTCTATTCTTTCCCCTAAGTCAGTATATTTCTTCTAAGGCACTAACAATTTTTTCTTCAAGATTCACTTCCCCATCAATGTCTTCTTCTTATGAATATGATTTTTATTTCTGATTTTCTTCATTTTCTTTATCAGTAGGATTTTTATTCATGTCTATGAAGAAGAATTATTATTTTTCAATATTAGAAACATATCCATCACTTTCTTCAGATGAACTACTATCCTGTCTAGAGTAGAAACTCTTCTTCTTAGAATATTTTCCTCTTTTTTATCTATAATGTTTGATTTTATTGTTATGTTATTCTTTATCATTACTATCATCATCATCATTGTCTTCCCTTTTTTCATATGAACATTTAACAACAAAATGTCCTACTCTACCACAATTACAAAATTTGAAGGGTCGCTTACCTTTGTATTTTCCAGATCTTGTTTTTAGCTTTCTCACAAATTGTTCTTCTTCTGTATATGATTCATGGATGGAACAATCACATTTGTTTTTTCCTTTTTTCTTCTTTTATGATTTGAAAGATGCTTCCTTCTATGATAGATTTTATTTTTTTGTCCTCATCTCGTATGAAATAAGAATCCCATGCAACATTTCTGAACCGCGAGCTGCGCCTCCGACCTAGCTGCTCTGCGGCCCCGTGCTGCCTCCTGCGGCCTCCCTGCCTGGCAGCTCCTGCTGCTGGGCCTCCCGGTCTCCCTCCAGGGCCTTCCTGGGCCCCCCTCCTCCTTTTTTAGCTGAGCTTTCGGGTCGTCTGGGTCTGTCCAGAGACCAGACATGCCGCCCCCTCCTGAAGTTATTTCTTTCAAAGCAATGGTGGATTCGATCTCCAAGCGACAACCCTCAGTCATTCAGCAGAAGTTCGTTAAGAGCATGGATTCCATACCTTCGGTAGCTCTTCCTGAAGAAGAAACCTGTAAAGCAGCTCTTAATCTGGCTGAGAAAGGGCTCATAGGCCAGTTCATGGGCCTCTGGCCCTCGCCTAAGTCAGTAGAGGAGTGGACTCAGAGAAATTTGAAGTCGTTAATTAAAGAAGGAATCAAGAGCTATTTCATAGGCAAAGGGTTCTTCATCTTCATTTTTGAAAGTGCAGAGGACAGAAGCCTAATTTTTAGAAACGGACCTTACTTCATGGGCCCTCAAGGACTATATCTCAACAAATGGTCGCCAGACTTCAACCCAGCTCAGGATTTCCCATCTGTTGTTCCGGTGTGGGTGCGGCTTCCCCATCTCCCCCTCCACTGCTGGAACCCGAAGTCTCTTCAGATTATCGGCAACAGTTTAGGAAAATACATAGACAAGGCTGCAAGAAAAGATCAATATTCATGTGCACGTATCTATGTCGAAGTAGATCTGGAGGAGGGGCTTCCGGAAGCCATTAAGCTAACAGTTGCAGGATGGACGCACGTACAAGAGCTGGATTATGAACAGCTTCCATTCAAATGTAGGCACTGCCATGGATATGGGCATTTCACTAAGCACTTCAAGAAAAAGGTGGAAGAACAGCCAGACAAGCAGAATGGTGAGCAATGGACTCTCATACAAAAAGCCAACAACCAAAAAAAAAGCAAAGGCAAAGGCATCTCGAAAGAGGTTCCAAGCAGCTCCAATCCCATCCAAGAAAAGAGCCCAGAAAGTAAAGAATCCAGGTAGTTCAAGCCAACTACAACACCTCCGAAGAATCTAGTTCAAAGTGATCCCCCTATCCCTAACAAAGAAAATGAGGAATTGGCTCTCCCGGAAGTCCCTCAAGGAAGCCCTTCCAGCCCCTCTTATGCAGATGTTACAAGGAAAAAACCAGCCGAAATCTCTGACTCCTCCGAAGAGGAAAACTACGAGCAGCCCTCAAGAAAGGTTGGCAGGAAATCTCGTAGAGAGGCAAGGGAAGCGGAGGCGGAAAGGCTCAAAACTCAAGGAAGCCAGCCCACAATAGAGATGTCAATCGTGAGAAGCTCCAGAAACAGGCCCCACAAGGGAGGCTCTCAACCCACTCTTGGTAAATAATGCGTCTCGTCTCTTGGAATTGCAGAGGTCTGGGTAACCCTAGGAAAGCAGAAGCGGTTAAGGACCTGCTCAAAATAGAACCATCAGACATTCTCATGATCCAAGAGACTAAGATAGAAGGGAAAGCCCTTTTAGACATCAGTAAAAAGAAATGGAAGAAAAGCGAAGGAATAGCAGTCATCTCAAGAGGCTCATCCGGAGGGTTTGCAACTCTATGGGCAAAAGAGCTCTTTCAGCTGACCAAAACACATGAAACTCATCACTGGATCTTCATGGAGCTAACGCATTCTTCAAGTAAGATGTCCATATCCCTCTTTAATCTTTATGTTCCTGTGTTGTATTCTGAAAAAAGAGATTGTTGGAACACTCTTAATGATTTCTTAGAGAAGCATTCCCCTAGCAATATCATTCTAGCTGGGGACTTAAACATTGTATTAAAATCCAAAGAAAAAAGGGGTGGAATCAATAGCAGAGATACCATGCTCCCAGCGGTTGAAAACCTCATACAGCAATGGCATCTTCTTGACTTCAGCCCAGTCAAAGGACTTTACACCTGGACCAACAATAGAGCGGGAAAGGAACATATATCAGACAGATTGGACAGATTTCTTGTCCAAGACACTCTGATGATGAACAAGAAAATAATCATCACTAAAATTTTTCCGAAATTGACCTCTGACCACAAACCAGTTCAGCTCATTTTAGAA
>JZKD02S1821178.1:206820-239437 GCA_000966675.3 Picea glauca | reverse complement strand
TATTGTTTTCTTTCTAACCTCTTTACATACAGCTGTCATGACTAGCAGAGCCCAACTAGGCATGTAAGCACTCACTTTTTGCTCACACATCGACGAAAAGAGTGCAAACAATGATCAAATCTATCCTTAGACAATATGGAGGAATCTTGACCTATACTGTAAGTTCTTGAAAATTTCCTAGAAACTCCATCTTGGAGATTGGTTCTTTCACCTCATCTTGTAAGATTTTTTGACACTTCCAAAGTAGATTGGATTTGATATTTTTGAGGTTGAAGCTCAACATATGGTAATATTAAGGTCTTTGATGTCACCTGTCTTTAGAAAGCTTGGTCTCATTCTAATGGAAAAGATACATTAGAATCATTAGAAAGCAGTTATGGAGAATTAACATGGACTACAAGCTGAGACTCATAAATCAAAGCATGCATTTCTTCACTACTTCTTGTGGCAAGATCTACTAGCGAATTCAAAGGACCACCTTGAGCCAAAATTGCCAAAGCAATCGAAATCACCCAAGTAGATTGTTCAAGAAGCATTGTAAACTAGTAAGCTACAAATACACCCAATACCACCATATAAAATTGTGTGATAACAATTGGTATCTTGAATGAAAAAGGTTGCAGGGACATCCACCACAATAAATTTGAAAAGAAATATTGAGAAGGAGATGACATTGACCAGGATTATAAGAATGAAAATTGATCCTCCCATGTATGCTAGGACCAATGATGCAAAGGGACACATGTAACCATTTAGAAACCTAATAAAACGATAATAGTAAATTAATAATAGAATAAATGTGACACATGTTATGATGAGGACAAGTACCAAGGCATTCATTAGAGCCCCTTCAAATTTCTATGCCATGAAATCTAAATTCTCCATGTAACTAGGGTGGATGCTCACTATAAAGGAAAATCATCTAATCCAAGAGGGTTGATGCAATGAATTAATGGGACAACCCGAATCATGCATATTGGCATAGGGACCATGGTTCTTATTCTCTGTGCCCCATAATCTCAAGAATGATACCCTCCATTTTTTTCATTATGTTTTATAAATTACCTAAAATATAATTATTGAGGGAGCGTTGATCAATTTTTTTTTGGCAGAATTCCAAGTGAGTATTTCTTTGGAAATATTTGAATGAAAATTGGATTCAAAATCTTAAATTGCATATTATATAACCTGAGTGAGTTAAGAATGTGTGTTTTCTCGATCGTTAGATGGAGGGGTCCACCTATTTTATACTTTAATCATTATAGGATAATCATTTCATTGTTCTTACATTACATCTATTTTGTTAAACATAAACTTTGTTGATGATATTAAGATAATTAGTGCCTAAGGTGGTTGTGGTTTTATCATTATAAGATCATTGATGTAAAGGATGAGCTTATGGACGATATTTCTTCTAGTTTTTTCTTTATATTCTTTTTATTTATGGTGCAGAAGTTATATGCCATTTAATCTAATCTATGATTTAGAGTCTCCGTGTTCTTCCAAAATGAAGATCAATTTATTTAGCCACTTGTGAGCCTTGTTTTTTATAATATTTCCAAACAAAGTATAAAAAAGGTTTTTGTTAAAGTTTTTCACATGCATGACAATTTTTTGTTTGTTTGTGAAATTGAAGTCTTTTTAATAGACATCAATCTTTAATTAAATTTTTGTTATTTTCATTTGCTAAAAGGATTTATGAGATTTTCATTTTGCAATTTTATTTTTTTCATTCTTCGGTTCAGTTAAGTAGGACTATAGTCATGGCAATCCTTGTTATACATTATACATTGTATTTAAATTATTAAATTATAAATATTTTTACAATTTGAAATGAAATAGGAAATTTTATTTATTTATATAAAATAATAATAATAAAATATTAATCGTCATTATAAAGTAAAAAATAAATTAAATAATATATTATTTAAAAAACTAAATTAACTGATTATATTGGTGATCGCTGGAAATTAAACATGGAACTTTATATAGATTGTATCCTAGTCACTAATGGGAAACATTTAATAAATAAACTTAAAAAATAATAATTTTAATACATTATCAAATTAATTAATTTTGCAAATTAAAATTGAAATGGAAAACATTTAATCTATAAAATTTTAAAAATAATAATTTTAATAAATAAATTAACTAATAATCTATTATTAAATAAACAATTAAATCAATTAATATTAATTATCTTAATCCATGTATTTTAATCCCTGGGATGAATTTATGTTAGGAAACTAAAAGTGGTTATTGTGTGGTATTATAGAACTCCGGTATTAGGTAGATGTATGATTATGTGTCTAAATTTAACTTGGAGTTGACATGTATAACTCTTGAATAATAATAATAATAATAAATTAAGTAAATGAAAATTGTGTAGGTGGGCTTTAACCTTTTGCACTTTCATTTTAAAGTGTAAAAGAAAGAGTTTACAAATTAAAAGATTTGATCCCTCTTGAACTTTGTAAAACTGAAATTAAGATGATTTTATACTGATTAATTAATACTAAAAGACCTTTGTAGAACCAAAATTAAAATGATTTTATACTAATTAATTAACATTAAATGAGATTTGTAGAAACGAAATTAAAATGATTCTATGCTGATTAATTAATTAATTAACACTAAAGGAAGAATTTTCAAAATACAAATATTGAGATTATAGCTATGAAGTACATCAAAATTAGCAGGATTGAGTTTGTCCGGAAGAGGACTGAATCTATGGACGAATTTGAGAAGCAAGAAATTACAAACTGTGGGCATCACTACTCAACAAATTCTGGCGACCTGACTGTGAAGTCTTCTGCGCTGCAATTCCATGCCGTTTCCCTGACGCCCACTCTGTCCAAATCCATCTCCTTCGTCTTGCTTGACTAGTGATGCTTTCAAGTCTTCTGCGCAGCAATTCCATGCCGTTTCCCTCAGGCCCACTCTGTCCAATTCCATTTCCTTCGTCTTCTTAACCTATGTAATTTAATCCCTGAGATGAATTTATGCAACTAAACTAAGAATAGATGTTAACACACGATCAGGCATTGCCCTTCTCACAGAATCTTCAACTCTGACTTCTGACTTCTATGGACGGACGTGAGAAGCACGAAATTACGAACTTCCGGCATCATAAGTCGAGCAAAATTTAAATTGGCGACTTGACTTTGAAGTCGTCTGCGTTGCAATTCCATGCCGTTCCCCTCACGCCTACTCTGTCCAATTCCATTGACTAGTGATGCTTTGAAGTCTTCGAAGTCTTCTGCGGAGCAATTCCATGCCCACTCTGTCCAATTCCATTTTCTTCGTCTTCTTAACCTATGTAGTTTAATCGCTCGCACGGGTGTAGACGGATTGGCAAGTGTCGTGTAAATGGAAGGAAATTTGTAAAATGAAGTCTCATGTTTGATTCTCACCTGGATTTACTTGTGCGCCATTTTTGCAGGCTGGATGATTACAACTGGAGTTATAGTGATAACCGACGGAGATCGACCCCGTATCACCCGAATACAAAAACCACCAGTTTAGTTTAATCCCTGGGATGAATTTATGCAGCTAAACTAAGAATAAATGTTAACACACGATCAGGCATCGCCCTTGAGTGTGCTCCAGATGACCAGGGCGGTCATTTTCTCCTTAATATCAATGGAAACGAATATAGCATATTGGAGCCCTCTTGGCAATAATAGCACTAATACCATGGCAATTATCCACGACCATTACTCGGGGTAAATGCAATCTTAAAAGTAACTACTCTCCATTATGGTGGTCCGCCTCTCATTTTCATATCCGTCCTGATACATACACCAATCTCTCGCTTTGGGGTTACTGCGACCAAAGTATTGGGCGTAATATTACATCAACATGGCAGAACTTCAATTTTTGTGGCTATGTTTGGCACTTAGGTTTGGTCGAGGGGACGCACCTTGTGAAACTTATCTTCAACTATTAGTTAGGAAGAACCTACTTCTTGTTAGATTCATAATGAAGAAAATAGCATAAATATAATGGAAATAACTGAAGCAATCAAGAAACTATGATGAACAAAGATAAATAGAATATTGGCAGAAAAGGCATACTCTATCATCATTAATGAATGATCAAATAATCATGTACATAGAAATACATATATAATACAAATATACCATAAGTGTCATGTAATTGTATAACAATTAGGTAAACTAACGAACTATGATTAGAGTTTTTAACATCCCCGCTTAATCATAAGTTCGTTGTTTGTTGAAGTCACATATTAGAGTTTTTAACATCCCCGCTTAATCATAAGTTCGTTGTTTGTTGAGGTCATATTGTTGGTGTCGAAGGAGATTTAACTCATCAGACAACGGTTTTTTTTTAAGTTTGAACATATCAATCTTCTTGTGTGTTACTTGTAAATAAGTAATTACTGTACTAAGAGTGCACTTGTTTATTGCAATTGTAGATTCCGTAGTTGAGTTAATTAACATGTGCAATATTGTAAATATTTCTTCAATTCTTGTCATTATGCAGAATATGGAAGAGAGATGACCAATGACTTAGATGCACACAAAGATCATAAGACCCCCTTATTCAATTTTGGGTTGGTCTAAGAGGACTCCTTATAACTTCCAAAAAATCCTTATAACACCTTTACATGTTCAAGGAAAAATAAAAACCCTTATAACTCCAATTACAATAAATGGAGAAATCTCCTCTATACAAAACCTTATAACTCCTTAAATACACATCAAAGTCTTCCTTTAAGTTCTATTGCAAAAAGAATGCACCTTATAACTCCTTAAGTTTCCCTTGAAATAAACTTTGAAATAAACTTTAACTTAATGAAATTCACTTATTACTCCCAAATAAAAAGTTTTAGAAAATCTTTCATAAAGTTATAACCCTCCATACTTTAATGTTCTTTATGAAACTTTAATGTTCTATATAAAAGATGACTAAATCAGTGGAATGATAAATTTATATGTCACTCAACTATTTCACCATATGATGCCTTGGAAATGATGTCAAGAGGATTTTTAAAGGGAAGTTTACAAAATCATGGAGCATGAGCAAGATAAAAATGAAGATCACCTAATTAATTTCCAAGTCGAGGTATTACCAAGTCGAGATTGTAGATTAAGAGTTGGCTACCTTCACTCATATCGCTTGTTCTTTACATGATAGTCATTATTACCAAGTCCATACATCCAAGTCGAAGTTTCTCTTTGTGCCAACATTCCTTCTTTTATGCATATGTTTCTTTCTCAAACAGAGATTGCAGGCCACGTAGGATTAACACCTTCAAGCTCCTCAATAAAACAGATCGGTCACATTTTCCAACGAAGTTTTGTGCCACTAAATAAAAAAAAGATGAACTAGATTCTTCTTGCTGACAATATGGCAAGATCACTTATGTGCTTCAGATCAGTGCTCCATCAGGTTCACCAGATTGATTCCAATCACAATAGTTCTCTCCTCTTAAATGTCCATATATTAACTGTTTTCCACTCTTGAAGCCACCCTTGAATGGATTTCGTTGCCTTCCATTCCTCCACTTCTTTCAATGATAAATGCTAAGCACAAATCTTCAACACTTTCCAGCAATGGCCTGCTCACCATCGGTTTCAAATCAATTCTCTGATGGTTTTACAGGTAGCCCACTTCATCACTATCACTGCACTTCAACTCCATGGAAAAACTACCATGGATCTACCAGGCCCTAAAACTTATAGGGATCTGATAAACTACCAAGCACTAAGAACTATAGTGCTCTGATAAACTACCAGGCCATTAAGATCAGTATCATGCTTTGATACCACTATTAGATTCATAATGAAAAAAAACAGTAGAAACATAAAGGAAAAAAATGAAGCAATCAAGAAACCATGATGAACAAAGATAAATAGAATATTGGCAAAAAATGAATACTCTATCATCATTAATGAATGAGAAAATAATCATGTACATAGACGTAAATATATAATACAAATATACCATAACTATCATGTAACTATATAACAGTTAGGTAAATTAACGAACTATGATTAGAGTTTTTAACACCTCTCTCTACGACACATTACTAATAAGACTATACTAGGGCAGGGTTTTGAGATAGCATGGTATGTCGACCACAACAGAGATCTCATATGTGACGATTTCCAGAAGAGTAAGTGAAATTGTGGTTATAACATTTCAGAACCGACAACGTTTCTTTGCTATTGTCCCGATACCACCACGAATTTAGACAAATTCCCTGCCAATGGTATTGTTACGTTTTATGGTCTCCTCCTTCATATTTGATTACAAACCTCAATGCTTATGTTATCATAATATAAAAGAATGTAGTAAATTCTCCATTTTACCATTAATCTTGAATGTGGATATGTATATGTGTTGCTTGATGTGTCTGTTATGCATTCTCTTCACAAAATAATAAAATTTGTTGCAGTTGCTAATAATAATACAGGTCGTCAAAAGAAGATCATCGTTGTAATAGGTAAATATGATTACTTCTTATTGCCATCTTCAATAGATAACTATGAATTTGTATATTGTTTCCATTATTCTCCTCTGGATTCGATAAAGATCACATTGATATCAATCTCTTGATTTGACCACAGGTTGCTTCTTGGGAGGAGTTGCTCTGACCGCAATAACATTGTTGTTCATAATGTATTATGGGAAGAGGAGAAAACCTTATTCTGAAAGATCTACTTCAAAGGTGGAAAAATTATTAAAGGAATATGCTTATGAAATGTTGATGCCGACCAGATATTCACACTCTCACATCAAGAAGATCACAAACAACTTTGCAGAAAAGTTGGGAGAAGGAGGTTTTGGAGTGGTCTATAAAGGAAAGCTTTGAAACGGCACTTTAGTGGCCTTGAAGCTTCTTGATCGGCATAGGCATACCCAGACCCAATTCATGAATGAATTTTCCACCATTGGATGGGTCCATCACGTCAATTTTCCTTGTCTGTTGGGGTACTGTTTCGAAAACCCTACGAGCACACTGGTATGAGTACATGCTCAATGGATCTCTCGATAATGTTTTATTTGTCGAGAAAGAGGAGGGGAAAGTCTTAAGGTGGGAACAATTGTATTCTATTGCTTTGGGTGTGGCCCATGGGATTGCATATTTACACCTATATTGCGACAAACGCATCATACACTTTGACATCAAACCTCACAATATATTGTTGGACACCGACTTCACACCAAAAGTTTCTGATTTTGGTCTTGCAAAACTTTGTGGGAAGGGAGACGACCATATTTCAATGACGGCTGAGAGAGGGACGTCGGGATATGTTGTGCCAAAGTTGTGCCACAATGATGTGGGTCTTGTTACAGATAAATCAGACGTCTATAGTTTCAGAATGTTGTTGTTGGAGATTGTTGGGGGTAGAAATAATATTGAGGTGCATGTTAACTGTTACAGTCAGTTCTACTTTTCTGAGTGGGTTTTCAAGCTATTGGAGAGTGGTGAGTTGGGGATGAGACTGAAAGGAGGAGGAGGAGAAATAGAAGCAGAACATGAGGATAACGTGAGGAGGGTCACTAAAATTGGATTGTGGTTCATTTAGTACAGCTCCAACAATCATCCTTGTATGATGAGGGTTGTTCAAATGTTAGAAGTATATGAAAACGATGTGACCGATCCTCCGTTTCCCGTCAATTCCTCACCTACACCTCAGAAAACTTTACTATCTTCCCTTGGAAAACCATTTTCCATTGAAGTTAGATTGTAGTTTTCTATGTTGGACAGTCTTATTCAAACCCGTCTTTGCATTGTTGCGAATCGATAATCCAATCCATACCATACTCTTTGACATTGGGTAACTTGAATATAGAGGAATCTTACAAGCACTTAAGACCTTAAGACTAGGTGTTGTGATAGCTCCCTTCACATTTCGATTGGGCTTCATCTAATCCATGGTTCATTTGTGGTTCGATATACTAGTAGAATATCTATATAGTAGTTTATGTTTTAAGTTTTAGTTTTTCTCGGGGGATATTTGTTGGGTATGTGTTATATTCTTTGCATGTGTGTGTGTGGGCATGTCAGATATGACAACTGCATTTTTTCTATTTTTAAGGGATTTTGCTATTTTTAGCGGTTTTCTAAATTAATCCCGTATTAAGGGATTAGGGTTTCGGTATCTACGGAATACCTAAAAACATTGTATATATTGTATGGTGAATGGTGAAATTCGAAATAATGAATATAAGAAAGGTTTTCTCGGTTGAGGGTTTCCGGTATAAAATCTTTGTGTACTCTGTGTATGAGCCATTGATTAAATTATGTTTTTCTTAAGAATCTATATGCATTGCTTTACTTCATAGGTTTAAAACTTACAATATTTGTTTGGTTAAAAATTATTGTATATGTAGATTTGAGTGGTTAATTCCTTGTAATTTGAGTGTCTATAGATTTTCAAGAGGTTGATTCTATTTCTACATTGAGAAATACAATTTAAACAACAAAAAATTATGATTTCATTATGAATTCACACAATATTAATACAATTACAATCTTGTTATGAGATCCAACTTATAATAAACCTGGACACGTTTGTTGAGAGAATCTCTCAACATAACTAACAAACCTAAACCAATTTCTAACCTAAGCATTATCTCCAACACCCCCCCTTAATGCATAGCCAACAAAACTTGCAATCACAAATTACATTTATAAAAGTCACATTGTCTCACTGGTCTTCTTCAACACTCACATCCACTCTGAACTTCCCAGTTCCTCCTCTTCTCTTCTTCACACTTTGGAGCTCCCCATTTCATTCATTTAAAACATAACTGCCTCTTACATCATTAACGAACTTGCAAGATCAATAATATTGACAGACTCATCTTGTTGAGGCTTTCACGATAAAAGATGTCAAGTACTAAAACATCTATGGAGATACTTCCATCTATCAGATATTTCTCTTTCGGTTATCCATCAGTTTGTAGGAGAGTACTCTGGATACAAAATGTATTCAAAATTTGATCAGGCAACTTGACCTATATAACACACAAAGATATCATAAAAATTAACATGTAATGGATGCTCTTGAAGCCTGAAGCACAACAAGACCCATCAATTTTATAACATGTTGTAAACATAACCAAACTAGTGACCAACTTATGGCAAGGTCGGAGCTTCCGCACACACCAACTTAAGTTATATTACCATGTTCTATATTTGGTTCTGGATTATACTATTTTTGCAACATTTAATTTTACAAACCACAAACAATATTAATACATACATACACCAATTAAAACAATATATCCACACAATAAATCTTGAATATTCAAACTCCATGTAACAAACAAGTCCACACAACTCCAAGCAGTAGCACCACAATAAGTACAGGAACTATGTTTGTAGCTTCATTCTGTTGTAGATCTTGGCAATAAAACAAAGTGCTCAAATCATTGCAACAATGGAAATCATGATCATAACTTCTAGATTAGCAATTCCTCTCAGTTTCACATTAGGCACACAATGATCTACTACAACATATAATCTTCCATGGTGGGATATGAGATGGAAATAGCAGCTCGATGTCTCTACACTGGACGGAATGAGTTTCCTCTTTTTGCACAGCAACGTCCAATCTATCTTCCTTGGCAGTAGTGGATTTTATCACAATTATGCTCAACAAATTCATGGTTAGCTCCTCCACGCAGGCAGCGATTCTGGCAACGACAAATTCCCTCTCATGACAATGACAAACCCATCGATCTCTACAACTTTGATGATTGAATCAATAAAATTCAACACATTCTTGACTGCTACTTTCTCTACATAATGACTAACAACATCGGTTCACAATGACAGGACGATGGGTGGCTCCTCTCCAGCGTGAAACAAAGATTCTAACAACTTCCTTCAAACCTTCATGTGGCTCTACAAAGTTTATGAGGAGCTGAGACCCCACACAAATTTGTAGAAGATACCACCGACCTAAACAAATGAGTAGCACGACTATATTATTCTCTATCCTGCATTATGTTCTTCCACGCAGATGAAGTGCAATAAAATATGCAGTCAGATCTCCCACACAATTACAGAAATATTCACACTCAAACAAACACTCGAAAACTCACACAACAATCTATTATACTCACATCTTCCTGGACCCGCCCATAAGGGAGTTAACCCTAGAGCACTCAGCTCTGATACCAAATTGTAAAACAAAATGCACACCAAAACTTATTTTTCATTATGAATTCACACAATAATACAATTACAATCTTGTTATGAGATCTAACTTATTCTAAACCAAACCTGGACACGTTTGTTGAGAGAATCTCTCAACAGAAATAACAAACCCAAACCAATTTCTAACCTAAGCATTATCTCCAACACCATTGCCTGTCAATTCCTCACCACCTGAGAAAGCTTTACTATGTTTCCATGGAAAACCGTTTTCCATTGAAGTTAGATTATAGTTTTCTATGTTGGACAGGCTTATTCAAACCCGTATTTGCATTGTTGTGAATCAATAATCCAATCCATACCATACTCTGGGACATTGGGTAACTTGAATATAGAGGGAGCTTACAAGCACTTAGACCTTAAGACTAAGTGTTGTGATAGCTCCCTTCCCATTTCGATTGGGCTTCATCTAATCCATGGTTCATCTGTGAATATTTTGAGGGATATTTGCCTGAAATTTGGTTAAAATTTGTTGTATATACAAATTTGAATAGTTAATTCTGTGTAATTTAAATGCCCAAAAGTTTTTCAACAAATTGATTCTATTTCTACATTTAAAAATACAATTTAAACAACAGAAAATTGTGATTTCATACAAATGTGTATATATTGATTATTAAAAAAAATTAAAATAACTATAACCAAATCAAAATATAACCCAAAGACGTATTTTCTAAATAAATTGCTATCTATACGTCAGTCAATGATATATTTTCTAAATAAATTGCTATCTATAAGCCAGTCAAAGACAGTGAACTGATTGTGGTAGTACTCGACGAGTGAATAATTTATTGTAGTACTTCTTTGTCGTGACTTTCGGTATGAAGGAAATATCTGGGCAATGATTTTCAGTTTCGATTATTTAAACATTGTTTTTGTCAAATTGAACTCTTCATTTATTATGGGTAAAATAATTGAAATTCTGTCACTTTGTCCGATCTTTTCAAGATAGTCTTTGTATCTTAATTTAAAGGAGAGTTCTAGTCAGTTCTACTTTCCTGAGTGGGTTTTCAAGCTGCTGGAGAGTGGTGAGTTGGGGATGAGATTTAAAGGAGGAGGAGAAATAGAAGCAGAACATGAGGAGAAGGTGAGGAGGCTCACTAAAGTTGGATTGTGGTGCATTCAATACAACTCCAGCGATCGCCCTTGTATGATGAGGGTTGTTCAAATGTTAGAAGGAGATGAAAATAATGTGACAGATCCTCCATTGCCCGTCAATTCCTCGCTTGCACCTGAGAAAAATTTACTATCTTCCCCTGGAAAACCATTTTCCATTGAAGTTATATTGTAGTTTTCTATGTTGGACGGGCTTATCCAAACCCATCTTTGCATTGTTGCGAAACGATAATCCAATCCATACTTTGCTTTGTTGCTAATCGATAATCCAATCCATACCATACTCTGGGACATTGGGTAACTTGAATATAGAGGGAGCTTACAAGCACTTAAGACCTTAAAACTAAATGTTGTGACAACTCCCTTCCCATTTCGATTGGGCTTCATCTCATCCATGGTTCATCTGTGTTTCGATATATTTCGATATATTAGTAGAATATCTATGTAGTAATTTAAACTTTTTAAGTTTTAGAGATATTTTGAAGGATATTTGTTTGAAATTTGGTTAAAAATTATTGTATATGCGGATTTGAGTGGTTAATTCTGTGTAATTTGATTTTTTAAAAGTTTTTCAACTGATTGATTTTAACAAAAAAAATTGTAATTTCATACAATTGTATGTATCCTATTCCTAAAAAATAAAAATATAGAACAATTAGAAAAGGCCGAATAACTATAAGTTAACCAATCAAAAACATATTTTCTAAATAAATGATTGTTAGACATTATGTAGAAATGCTAAATATAGAAATAGTAAATAAATAAACTTGGACTCCTCCTATCCTCTACATGGTTATCATATCCATCATTTGAGGAAACTGTTGCTTGTGTATCAAGCTATAAATGTAAGTCTTTTGTTCATTAAATGAGACGAGAATTACTATGAGTTTAATCTCACTGCAATTTGTTGTTTTGGTATCAAAAGAGGGTGTAAGGCAGAGTGCTGCCATCGGGAAAATCCTGGAGCCGTGAGATATACACCGTGAAGAGGAGATAGTCCTTGCTGGATTTGTGTTGTGCATGAAGTGGAGGAGCCAATGAAACCCGTTGACAAAGAGATTTGAATTGTTGAATCGAATCAAGTTGTTGAAGATCGCAGAAAGGAGATTGCAGATCGTCGTTGTGGAAAGAAGGACTTGTTGTTGTGTATTGTTGCATTGCAGACGTGTGTAGAGCTGCCAATGTGTGAAAGAGAGCCGTTGTTGAATGTTGGGATTGTGTGCCTCCAATTCCTGAGATTGTGAGCCACCGTGAGGTCGTGCTTTTCGATTTTTTGCAGACATTGATGTGTATAGTGCTGGGAAGCCCGAGAACTTGTTTTAAAGTTGTATATGTTGTGGAGGAAGCTTGAGAACTGTCCCTGGAATCCTGAGACATTCGTTTAAAGAGGTATTTCCAGGTATTTTTTGAGTTGTTCAAATATTTTCTGCAGAAATGTCAAATTCATTCTCAAATAATTATGTGAATGAAGCATCTAAGTTGGATGTTGATAATTACATTGATTGGAAATTTAAGATATTGACGATTTTTTAAGCATGGACTGTGTGGGCTATTGTAAATGGAGATGAAACCAAACCCACAGGTGTTGCTCGTACAGATTGGGAGAAATGAGAAACAAAGGCCAAAGTGTTGTTGCGAATGTCTGTCAAGAACAACATAATTCCACACATCATGAACTGTAAAACTTCTAAGGAGACCTGAGAGATATTGAAAGGTTTGTATGAAACTACAAATTCAAATAGGATTATTTTTTTGAATAATAAGTTATTGTCCATAAAAATGGATGCAAATGAAAATATTACCACCTATGTTTACAGAGTTAAAGATCTAAGTGATCAGTTAAGTGCAATTGGTGAAACAGTTTGAAAATATGGCATGGTAACTATTACATTAAAAGGTTTAATCATAGATTATCATATCTTTATTTCAAGTCTAGGAGGTAGAGCACAACCACCTACATTTTCTGAGTTAACAGGAATTCTTCTACAAGAAGAAGAAAGAATGAAGGTGTTTGAGATGGATTCTCATACTTCATAATTGGCGTTAGTAGCCAAAGGGAAACAACCATACAGGGGAAAGCCATGGGACAAAAACAGAGCAGGCAAGTTTCAACAAAGGAATAGAGGTATGACTCAATCAAAATTTGATGCACATTATAAGAAAAATGATGATTGTTTTTATTGTGGGAAACTTGGTCATCATGCTAAAGATTATTATAAAAGGAAAGCTAATGAATCCAAACAAAAGTTCAAAAAACATAATGGAAATTATGTGAAAAGTGACACCTCTATCAATGATGGTTTTAGGAATCTAAAGTTGTTTATTTCCAAAACTGCATTGTCCGTAGAAACTGGTGATGAAAGTGCATGGTTCATAGATTCGGGAGCATCAACTCATATGTCTTGTAACAAAGAATGGTTTGATGAATATCATGAGAGAACATATGAAACACACGTATATTCAGGAGATAACATATCTCATAAGATTCAGGGTTATGGAGTAATATCTGTGAATTTACCTAATGGGCAAATGAAACAGATTCACAATGTGTTGTATGTTCCAGGCATAAAAAAGAACTTGATCTCTGTTTCCCCAATAACTGATCAAAATTTGAATGTAGAATTTATGCAGTCTCAATGTTTTGTGAAGGATATTTAGAATCATTATAAAGTCATAGCCATGGGAACAAGAATTGAAGGTATGTATAAGCTTGATGTAACAAAGTGCACTCATCAAGCATTGACATCTACAACAATGTCAACAAAAGAATTATGGCATTGCAGGTATGGATATCTTAATTTAGACAAATTCCCTGCCAATGGTATTGTTACGTTTTCCAGTCCCCTCCTTCAAATTTGATTACAAACCTCAATGCTTATGTTATCGTAATATAAAAGAATGTAGTAAATGCTTCGTTTTACTAGTAATCTTGAATGCGGATATGTATATGTGTTGCTCGATGTGTCTTCTATACATTCTCTTCACAAAATAATAAAATCTGTTACAGTTGTTAATAATAATACAGGTCGTCAAAAGAAGATTATCGTTGTAATAGGTAAATATGATTACTTCTTATTGCCATCTTCAATAGATAATTGTGAATTTGTATCTTGTTTCCATTATTCTCTTCTGGATTGGATAAAGATCACATTGATATCAATCTCTTGATTTGACCACAAGTTGCTTCTTCGGAAGAGTTTCTCTGACCACAATAGCAGTGTTGTTCATAATGTATTATGGGAAGAGGAGAAAACCTTCTTCTGGAAGATCTACTTCAAAGGTGGAAAAATTCTTAAAGGAATATGCTTATGAAATGTCGATGCTGACCAGATATTCACACTCTCACCTCAAGAAGATCACAAACAACTTTGTAGAAAAGTTGGGAGAAGGAGGTTTTGGTGTGGTCTATAAAGGAAAGCTTTTGAACGACACTTTAGTGGCTGTGAAGCTTCTTGATAGGCATAGGCATACCCAGACCCAATTCATGAATGAAGTTGCCACCATTGGACGGGTCCATCACATCAATTTGGCTCGTGTGTTAGGGTACTGTTTCAAAAACCCTACGAGCACACTGGTATATGAGTACATGCTCAATGGATCCCTCGATAAATTTTTATTTATCGAGAAAGAGGAGGGGAAAGTCTTAAGGTGGGAACAATTGTATTCTATTGCTTTGGGTGCCGCTCGTGGGATTTCATATTTACACCAATATTGCGACAAACGCATCATACACTTCGACATCAAACCTCACAATATATTGTTGGACGTTGACTTCACACCAAAAGTTTTTTATTTTGGTCTTGCAAAACTTTGTGGGAAGGGAGACAACCATATTTCAATGACGGTCGAAAGAGGGATGCCGAGATATGTTGCGCCAGAGTTGTACCACAACAATGTGGGTCCTCTTACAGATAAATCATACGTCTATAGTTTCAGAATGTTGTTGTTGGAGATTATTGGGGGTAGAAAGAATATTGAGGTGCATGTTAATCGTTCCAGTCAGTTCTACTTTCCTGAGTGGGTTTTCAAGTTGTTGGAGACTAATGAGTTGGGGATGAGATGGAAAGGAGGAGGAGTAGAAATAGAAGCAGAACATGAGGAGGCTCACTAAAGTTGGATTGTGGTGCATTTAGTACAACTCCAATGATCGTCCTTGTATGATGAGGGTTGTTCAAATGTTAGAAGGAGATGAAAATGATGTGATTGATCCTCCATTTCCTGTCAATTCCTCACCTGTACCTGAGAAAAATTTACTATCTTCCCCTGGAAAACCGTTTTCCATTGAAGTTAGATTGTAGTTTTATATGTTGGACGGTCTTATTCAAACCCATCTTTGCATTGTTGTGAATCGATAATCCAATCCATACCATACTCTTTGACATTAGGTAACTTGAATATAGAGGGAGCTTACAAGCACTTAAGACCTTAAGAATAAGTGTTGTGATAGCTCCCTTCACATTTTGATTGGGCTTCATCTAATCCATGGTTCATCTATGGTTCGATATACTAGTAGAATATCTATATAGTAGCACCATGGTTCATCTGTGGTTCGATATACTCCATGTAACAAACAACTCCACACAACTCCAAGCAGTAGCACCACGATAAGTGCAGGAACTCTGTTTTCAGCTTCATTCCGTTGTAGATCTTGGCAATAAAGCATAGTGCTCAAATTGCTGCAACAATGGATATCATGATCATAACTTCTGGATTATCAATTCCTCTCAATTTCACATCAGACACACAATGATCTACTACAGCATATAATCTTCCACGGTGGGCTATGAGCTGGAAATAGCAACTCAATGTCTCTACACTGGACGGAATGAGTTTCCTCTTTTTGCACAACAACATCCACTCTATCTTCCTTGGCAGCAGGGGATTTTATCACAATTATGCTCAACAAATTCATGGTTATCTCCTCCATGTAGGCAACAATTCTGGCAATGACAACTTCCCTCTCATGACAATGACAGAATCATCGACCTCTACAACTTCGATGATTGAATCAATAGAATTCAACACATTGTTGGCTGCTAATTTCTCTACAAAACGACTTACAACAACGGTTCACACCGACAGGACGATGGGTGGCTCCTCTCCGGCGTGAAACAAAGATTTTGACAACTTTCTTCAAACCTTCACGTGGCTCTACAAAGTTTCTGAGCAGCTGAGACCCCACAAAAATTTGTAGAAGATACCACCGACCTAAATAAATGAGTAGCACGACTGTATTATTCTTCATGTTGCTCTCTTGACGTTGTGTTCTTCCACACAGATGAAGTGTGATAAAATATGCAGTCAGATCTCCTACACAATTACAGAAATATTCACGCTCAAATATACACTTGAAAACTCACACAACAATATATTATACTCGCATCTTCCAAGACCCTCCCATAAGGGAGTTAAGCCTAGAGCACTCAGCTCTCATACCAAATTGCAAAACCAAATGAACACCAAAACTTATTTTTCATTATGAATTCACACAATATTAATATAATTACAATCTTGTTATGAGATCTAACTTATTATAAACTTGGACACATTTGTTGAGAGAATCTCTCAACAGAACTAACAAACCCAAACCAATTTCTAACCTAAGCATTATCTCCAACACCATTGCCCGTCAATTCCTCGCCACCTGAAAAAACTTTACTATATTCCCCTGAAAATTGTTTTCCATTGAAGTTAGATTGTAGTTTTCTATGTTGGACATGATTATTCAAACCTGTCTTTGCATTGTTGTGAATCAATAATCCAATCCATACCATACTCTGGGACATTAGGTAACTTGAATATAGAGGGAGCTTACAAGCACTTAGACCTTTAGACTAACTGTTGTGACAGCTCCCTTTCCATTTCGATTGGGCTTCATCTAATCCATGGTTCATTCGTGGTTAGATATACTAGTAGAATATCTATGTAGTAGTTTAAACGTTTGAAGTTTTATTTTTTGTTCGAGAATATTTTGAGGGATATTTGCCTGAAATCTGGTTAAAAATTGTTGTATATGCAAATTTGAGTGGTTAATTTTGTGTAATTTGAATGTCCAAAGGTATTTCAACAGATTGATTTTATTATTGATTATATTTCTACATTGAGAAATACAATTTAAACAACAAAAAATTGTGATTTCATACAAGTGTATGTATCCATATTTAGGCCGAAAGGCATACACCTATTGACAATGGGCACATTTAATAGGTTTGTAGTGCTTAATCAATTTTGTATGGACAAGATTAAATATTGATGGAATATTCTTAGTCGTCCCAATAAATCAATGGTTGTGATTTCAACCACTAACTTCCTCACTATTATAAAGACATCCATTTACATGTTTATTTTTTTACTTTTACTTGATCATATTTAAAATTTACTATGGTGGCTAGTTGCCACGTCTGAGTGATTAACAAAGAGATTAACAAAGATTAAGGTTTTGTTATAAAGTAGAGAAATGTGAATCCACTTTTCATTTTTTGGACTAACAGAAACCTCCATGAGTTTGAGGCTGTGCTAGTTTCTAAATAAATTAAGACAATGAAGTGATTGTGGTAGTACTGGCCGAGTGAATAATTTATGGTAGTCCTTGTTTGTCGTGACGTTCGGTATGAAGGAAATATATGGGCAATGATTTTCAGTTTCGATTATTTAAACGTTGTTCTTGTCAAACTGAACTCTTCATTTATTATGTGTAAAATAATTAAAATTTTGTCACTTTGTCCAATCTTTAAGATAGTCTCTTTATTTAAATTTATAATTTTTTTAAAATATTTTAAATAAGAAATATAAAATAAAATACAATAATTTATGTATAGTGACGATATTTTCTTGAGATTAAATTATGTGAGAGTTTTTGGTAAATACTCTCACATAATTTAATCTCAGTACAATTCCAGCAATCATCCTTGTATGATGAGGGTTGTTGAAATGTTAGAAGGAGATGAAAATGATGTGACCGATCCTCCATTGCCCGTCAATTCCTCACCTGCACCTGAGAAAACTTTACTATCTTCCCCTGGAAAACCATTTTCCATTGAAGTTAGATTGTAGTTTTCTATGTTGGACGGGCTTATTCAAACCCATCGTTGCATTGTTGCGAATCGATAATCCAATCCATACCATACTCTGCGACATTGGGTAACTTGAATATAGAGGGAGCTTACAAGAACTTAAGACCTTAAAACAAAGTGTTGTGACAACTCCCTTCCCATTTCGATTGGGCTTCATCTAATCCATGGTTCATTTGTGGTTCGATATACTAGTAGAATATCTATGTAGTAGTTTAAACTTTTAAAGTTTTAGAGATATTTTGAAGGATATTTGTTTGAAATTTGGTTAAAAATTATTGTATATGCGGATTTGAGTGGTTAATTCTGTGTAATTTGAGTTTTCAAAAGTTTTTCAATTGATTTATTCTAACAAAAAAAATTGTAATTTCATACAATTATATGTATCCTATTCCTAAAAAAATAAAAATATAGAACAATTAGACAAGGCCGAATAACTATAAGTTAACTAGTCAAAAACATATTTTCTAAATAAATGATTGTTAGACATTATGTAGAAATGCTAAATATAGAATTAGTAAATAAACCTGGACTCCTCGTGTCCTCTACATGGTTATCAGATACATCATTTGAGGAAACTGTTGCTTGTGTATCAAGCTATAAATGTATGTCTTTTGTTCATTAAATGAGACGAGAATTACTACGAGTTTAATCTCACTGCAATTTGTTGTTTTGGTATCAAAAGAGGGTGTAAGGAAGAGTGTTGCCATCGAGGAAAGCCTGGAGCCGTGAGCTATACGCCGTGAAGAGGAGAGAGTCGTTGTTGGATTCATGTTGTGCATGAAGTGGAGGAGTTGCTGAAACCCGCTGACAAAGAGATTTGAATTGTTGAATCGAATCAAGTTGTTGAAGATCGTAGAAAGGAGATTGCAGATCGTCGTTGTGGAAAGAAGGAATTGATGTTGTGTATTGTTGCATTGCAGATGTGTGTAGAGATGCCAATGCATGAAAGAGAGTCATTGTTGAATGATGGGATTGTGTGTCTCCAATTCCTAAGATTGTGAGTCGTCGTGAGGTCGATTTTTTGTAGACATTGATATGTATAGCGCTGGGAAGCCCGAGAACTTGTTTTAAAGTTGTATATGTTGTGGAGGAAGCTTGAGAACTTTCCCTGGAACCATGAGACATTTGTTTAAAGAGGTATTTCCAAGTATTTTTTGAGTTGTTCAAAGATTTTCTGCAGAAATGTCAAATTCATTAACAGATAATTATGTGAATGAAGCATCTAAGTTGGACGGTGATAATTACATTGACTGGAAATTTAAGATATTGACGATTTTTGAAGCATGGAATGTGTGGGCTATTGTAAATGGAAATGAAACCAAACCCACAGGTGTTGTTGGTATAGATTGGGAGAAATGAGAAACAAAGGCCAAAGTGTTGTTGCGAATGTATGTCAAGGACAACATAATTCCACACATCAGGAATTGTAAAACTTCTAAGGAGACCTGAGAGATATTGAAAGGTTTGTATGAAACTACAAACTCAAATAGGATTATGTTTTTGAAGACTAAGTTATTTTCCATAAAAATGGATGCAAATGAAAATATTACCATCTATGTTTCCAGAGTTAAAGATCTAAGTGATCAGTTAAGTGCAATTGGAGAAAAAGTTTGAAAATATGACATGGTAACTATTACATTAAAAGGTTTAATCAGAGATTATCATGCCTGTATTTCAAGTCTAGGAGGTAGAGCACAACCACCTACATTTTCTGAGTTAACAAGGATTCTTCTACAAGAAGAAGAAAGAATGAAGGTGTTTGAGATGGATTCTCATACTTTAGAATTGGCGTTAGTATCCAAAGGGAAACAACCATACAGGGGAAAACCATGGGACAAAAATAGAGCAGGCAACTTTCAAACAAGGAATAAAGGTACGACTCAATCAAAATTTGATGCACATTATAAGAAAAATGATGATTGTTTTTATGGTGGGAAACTTGGTCATCATGCTAAAGATTATTATAAAAGGAAAGCTAATGAATCCAAACAGAAGTTCATAAAACATAATGGAAATTATGTGAAAAGTGACACCTCTATCAATGATGGTTTTAGGAATCTAAAGTTGTTTATTTCCAAAGTTGCATTGTCCACAGAAATTGATGATGAAAGTGCATGGTTCTTAGATTCAGGAGCATCAACTCATATGTCTTGTAACAAAGAATGGTTTCATGAATATCATGAGAGCACAGATGAAACAAACGTATATTTAGGAGATAACAGATCTCATAAGATTCAAGGTTATGGAGTAATATGTGTGAATTTACCTAATGGGCAAATGAAACAGATTCACAATGTGTTGTATGTTCCAGACATAAAAAAGAACTTGATATATGTTTCCCCAATAACTGATCAAATTTTGAATGTAGAATTTATGCAGTCTCAATGTTTTGTGAAGGATATTCAAAATCATTATAAAGTCATAGCCACATGAACAAGAATCGAGGTCTGTATAATCTTGACATAACAAGGGGCACTCATCAAGCATTGACATCTACAACAATGTCAACAGAAGAATTATGGCATCGCAGGTATGGACATCTTAATCAAAATGACTTATTGCACTACTACAAAAGAAATTGATGGTTGAAGGACTTCCTATTTTGAAAAATGAGCATATAGAATGTGAAGGTTGTGCACTAGGTAAGTAACATAGGGATGATTTTCCAGTGCAGAAAGAGAAGAAACAAAGGAAGATAATTGAATTAATACATACTAATGTCTATGGTCCCATGCAAACCATGTCACTTGGAGATGCTAGGTATTTTTCTTATATTTGTTGATGCCATATCTAGATTTACTTGGGCTTATTTTATAAGGAGAAAGAGTGATGTATTTGAATATTTTAAGGAGTTTAAAACTATGGTGGAAAAGTAGACAAGCAAATGCATCAAGATTCTAAGATTTGATCAAGGTGGAGAATATACCTCAAGAGATTTTGATAGCTACTGCAAGAACAATGGGATCATTCAACAATTCATTGTGTCTCATACACCACAGCAAAATAGTGTAGTTGAAAGGAAGAACAAGACATTAGTGGAATGTACTCGCAGCATGTTGAAAGGTAAAAACATTTCTAATGGTTTTTGGGAAGAAGCCATTAATACTGTTGTTTATTTGAAAAATAGAAGTCCAACTAAGATTCTAGATCTGAAAACGCCTTTTGAAGTCCTTTATGGCTACAAACCTGAAGTTGATCATTTAAGAATATTTGGTTCCAAGGCATTTGCTCATATTCCAAAAGATGAGAGAAGAAAACTTGATGCAAAATTTGTTAGGTGTATATTTCTTGGCTATTGTGATGATCATAAGGCATACAAGTTGTTTGATCTTAGTGCACATAAGTTGATTGCAAGTAGATATGTGATTTTTCATGAGAATACAGATGATGAGATAAGTAAAAATGATGTTTGGTATACTCCTTATGACAATGATGCTTATGTAAAAATCGAGATAGTTGATGAACAGGAACAGGAACAGGAACATGAACAGGTACAATAGTAGGAACAGGTACAGGAACAAAGTGGAAGCAGCATGGATACTACAAACATTCTTGAGTCACCCAGAAGGAATCTTACACCACAGAGTAGAAGAAATGAAAGTGGTGGAACTCAAAGGAAGTCATGATGAACAATTCAGGTACCTTCTAGGTATAAAGATTATGCATTGATGACACAAGTTATGAATGTGGTAGAACCTATTACTTATGAACAAGCCAAAGAACATAAGGAATGGAAAAATGCAATGGATGAAGAATATGAATCAATAATGAAGAATGAAACGTGGGAATTCAGTGAACTGCCTGAAAACAAAGTTCCCATAGCATGTAAATGGTTGTATAAAACCAAATTTAATGCAGATGGAAGTGTTGACAAATACAAGGCTAGATTAGTTGCAAAAGGGTATTCACAAAAGGAAGGAATTGATTATGAGGACACTTTTGCACATGTTGTTAAGTTAAATACAATTAGAGTCATGATTGCATTAGCTACACAACACAATTGGAAAATACATCAGTTAGATGTTAAATCTGCATTTCAGAATGGTGATTTAAAAGAAGAAGTTTATTTGGTTCAACCTGAAGGATTTATAAAGAAAGGACAAGAGGATCTTGTGTGTAAGCTAAATAAAGCTTTATATGGTTTGAAACAAGCACCTAGATCTTGGTATATTAAGATTGATTCATTGTTTGCACATAAAGGTTTTGTGAAAAGAAAAAATGATCCTAATTTATATGTCAAAAAGGATGAAAATGGTAATGTTTCTTTGATATCTTTATATGTTGATGATTTGATTATAACAGGCAGTGCTTCTCACTTGATTGAAGATATTAAAATTCAGTTATCACAGATGTTTGAAATGAAGGATCTTGGTGAAATACATTATTGTTTAGGTTTGGAAATATGGAGAGAAGGTGGTAAAATAATGGTCACTCAAAGTAAATACACAAGGGAAACACTCGAAAGATTCAATATGAATGAATGAAATGTGTGAATTAACTGATTTGGTATTATGTATATTGATGATTGTGATGTTGAGTTGACAAGTTACTCTGATTGAGATTGAACCGGAAATTCTGATGACAGGAAATTAACTTCAGGATATGCATTCAACATTGGTACAAAGGTCCTGTCATGGAGCAATAAGAAACAATCAATTGTTTCTTTTTCATTAACAGAAGCTGAGTACAAAGCTCTATGTAATGCTACTTGTGAAGTTGTTTGGTTAAGGAGATTTCTTGAAGATATTGGCAATAAACAAAGGAAGCCTATTGTTCTTAAATGTGACAGTCAAAGTTCTATTAAATTGGCTCACAACCCAATTTATCATGCTAGAACAAAGCATATTTAAATCCAACACCATTTTGTAAGAGAAAAGACTTGATCTATTGTAATACCATTGATAATGTCGCTGACATCTTTACCAAACCTCTTAAAAATATGAATTTTGAAGAATGCAGAAAACAATTATGTGTGATAGAAAATCCATTTCTCCATTAAAAAGAAGTATTAGAAATTAATGTACAAATACTAAATATAGAATTAGTTAATACACGTGGACTCTTCATGTACTCTACACTGTTATCAAATCCATCATCATTTGAAGAATCCGTTACTTGTGTATCAAGCTATAAATGTAAGTCTGTTGATTAAATGAGACGAATGAGAATTACTGTAAGTTTAATTTCACTGCAATTTGTTGTTTATGATTACCTATTCATCAGTCAAAGACATATTTTCTAAATAAATTGCTCCCTATACGTAAGTCAAAGATATATTTTCTAAATAAATTGCTACCTATAAGCTAGTCAAAGATAGGATAGTCCCAAGGGATAGCTCAGTTGGCAAGATGTTGGCACACTCTCCCAGTTTGGGGAGAGGTCACGGGTTCAAGCCTAGCTATGAGTCCCTGGGGTTGCTGCTTTCCACTCCCATATCATCCACTATGTGGGGAAGTATCGGGGTGGGTTCCCAGCAGGTTAATTTCTCATCTGGAAAGCTAGTCAAAGACAGTGAACTGATTGTGGTAGTAATCGCTGAGTGAATAATTTATGGTACTACTTCTTTGTCGTGATTTTCGGTATGAAGGAAATATCTGGGCAATGATTTTCAGTTTTGTCAAACTGAACTCTCCATTTATTATGGGTAAAATAATTTAAATTCTGTCACTTTGTCCCATCTTTTTAAGATAGTCACTGTATTTTAATTTATAATTTTTTTAAAATATTTTAAATAAAAAATATAAAATAAAATACAATAATTTATTGGGTAACGTATAGTGACGAGACTAAATTATGTGAGAGTTTTTTAAATACTTTATTAACTTTATATATAACTATTCCTTAAATCAGCATCATATAATAGCTCGAGGTCAATTAATTACCAAAGTTCTTTGACCAACTAAAATAGGCGTACATGGTTAAAAAAGGAACATAAAGTGGACAATTTCACCTCTTGCCCTAGAAATATTTGAGAAGATTTTAAACTAAAAGATTCCACAACAATCCCTCAAATTGTAGAATGGACATAAAATGATTGTTTGGTATTACAGTCCTTAGCACTTTCATTGTTGTAACTGTGTTGTCATATATTGGATAATTTAATTGATTGTAGTATAAACATTTTATTAATTTGAAATAAAATTTGATTTTTGAGTAATTTAAAAGTGTAAGGGAAGTATATTTTTTTCCTAAAATTTGGTAAGAATTCTTTAAAATTTGATTTTTAAAAATTGTTTTTTCAGACTAATTTAAAATTTTAAGGGAAGTATATTTTTTTCTAAAATTTGGTAAGAGTTTTTTTGGATTTGATAGAATTATATCATCAATCGTTAAAATTTTATAATTAAAATATTTCATAATCAAATTGCAATAAAAATATTAGAAAATGTTGAATCTATTTCTGCATTAGTTTCAACAATTCAAAATTACAATTTCAAAACAAATATAAAATTATTACAATTTCAAAATAAAAATAAAATTATAACCAGTTGTCATGAGAAACCTAAAAATTAAAATCTTATTTAACATTTTTTAAAAAAGAAAAAGACAATCTACTAATTTTTAGTAACCCTATTTACAATTTTCAATAAAAGGAATTTAATTGCGTTGAATATATTTATCAATACAATGAAGCAAATTGTCTTAGACTCCCAACACTAGTCTTACCACCAACAGGGTCGACCTTGGTGGTGTGATTCCACTAAACAATAAACCAATAGGCTTTCCTATGAGGAGAAGCAAAGTAAATAATAGTTTAATTTTACACTACAGTTAAACCCTAATTGCAGAACCATGGGGATTTAGTAGACCAGATATGAGATAATATCTACCACCAAAAATCCAAAGAACAGTTTATGTTCGAAAGCTTCAATTTTATGAAACTTTATGCTTTGCACAATAGTTTGCAATTTGGATACAAAGTTGTCTTTCTTTAAGGAGATATACTCAATAGATAGATTTGGCTTTCGATATGAAACCATCAAAGATGTAAATAAATATGAAACCTTTAATGCATAGAACTCAGCTTTGAATATGAAATCGTCTCTTTAATACATTCCTCAATACATCTGTAAATATTTCAAAATATTCACAGTAAACAAGACTTTGAGAAAAGAATGCAAAGTAAACCTTAGAGAAATCTCTCTACATGATCTGCTCAATATATCAATGCATTGGATATGAAGTTGTTGTTAGGATGTAATCATTTCATCGCCCCTGTGCAAACGGTGAATCGATGGTCGTCTTGATCCTTCAAGACTCGAGGATTTAGCACCGATTTACTAATTTATGAAGCGGTGGTCGCCTTAACCTTTGCAGGCCACGAGATACTATTACCGCTTAATTAAATCTTTTTATAAGATCAAAGGGGCATTTTTGTTTGTATAAATACCTGAAACGGATTGTAAGAGGAAGATCTTGAAAGCATATTGAAGATAATTTTCCATTTCGTATTTGGAGGTGTTCTCTCCATTTTTACAATGTTTTCATTAAGTTTGTAAACTTGTCTAACTTTTTGACTTGATTCGCTATATTATTTGGTTTTACGGATTGCAAACACGGTCCCACATTTTATTCGGATTTTATTTGTTGGAGTGAGTGATCTTAATATATAAGCACATTGAACCCAAGTCGATATTTTTATTTCGGCATTCGAAATTTATTTATTAGAGTGAGTGATCTTAATATATAAGCACATTGAACCCAAGTCGATATTTTTATTTCGGCATTCGGAGTTTACTTGTTAAAAGGTGTGTGGAGTTCTTTAGTCTCAAAACCCCGAACCCGAAGTTGTGGGCCCAAAGCTTATTCGCATTTTTTCGCAATTAGGCAATTGTAGTTTTATTTTTCTTTTACGTTGGGTGTTTGCAAACCCCGAACCCTGAACTTTGATCTGCCTGGGCCCACAACCTATTTGCATTCCACGAATTGGAAATTGTCATTGTGTTTTGTTTTTTGTGTCTGGCGTTTGTAATCACCGAATCCCGAACCCCGATTGACCTCCGATTTTTTCACATTTGGTATCAGAGCAAGTGTTCTATTTTGCTATTGCTTAGTTCATTGCAGATTATTCCTGTTAGTGCCAAATTTTATTCTCTTATTTTCCTGCGTGAAGGTTTATTTAATTCCTTTCAAATTTTATATAAATGGCTACATCTGGTAGTAATTCTTCTCAGGTTCAGGTTCTTGTTCTGAGCGAGAATTCATATGACTCTTGGTATATTCGAATGAGGACGATTTTACGTTCTCAGGATTTATGGACCTATGTTATTGATGGTTATGTTGAGCCAGTTGATGTAGCAACAAAATTGGCTCTTTCTAATGTTGACCGTGTTTTGCTGAAGGAAAACAGGAAGAAGGATAACAAGGCTCTTGGATTAATCCAGCAAGGATTAAATGAATCCATTTTTACGAAGATTTCTAGTGTTGTATCTTCAAAGATGGCTTGGGACATTCTTGAAACCTGTTATCAAGGTGTGTCCAAGGTGAAAACAGTCAAGTTGCAGAACTTGAGAAGGGATTTCGAAAATCTGAAGATGAAGGATAATGAAAGTGTTGATACTTTCATGACTCAAGTAATGAATGTTGTGAACCAACTTAGGCAGTATGGAGATGATATTGAGAATAAGAGAGTTATTGAGAAAGTGCTGAGAAGTTTACCCAAGAAGTTTGAACTCGCTGTTGTACCCATAGAGGAATTTAAGGATTTAAGTCTAATGCAAATTGATGAATTATCTGGTTCTCTTGTTTCTCATGAATCTAGGATATCTAGATATGAATAAGGATCAATAGAGCATGATTTCAAATCCCAACAACATGTTACTAGAGGTAGAGGCAGAGGAAGGTTTCATACTCGTGGTAGAGGAGGTCGATTTTCTGGTTGAAGGGACAACAGAGTTGAATCTAAGTCTAAGAAGAAGTCCCAGCAGAATCCTCCTAATTTAAGAGGGAGCAGCAGCAAACCCTGGCAGCAAGAAAATCAGAGGTATGATAAAACTAAAGTACAATGTTATTATTGTAAGAAGTTTGGGCATTTTGCCAACAAATGTTGGAAGAAACAAGCAAATGTTGGAATGCAGTCTACAAATATTACAAATGAGTTTGAGGATCATCAAAATCCTATGTTTTTGACCTGTAATTTCACTCAGGAAAGTGCAAATGATATTTGGTTTTTGGATAGTGGTTGCAGTGACCACATGACTGGTAATAAGGATTTATTTTCATTTATTGACAATAGTATTCAGTCTGAAGTAAAATTGGGAAATGACTGTAAGGTTACAGTTAATGGTAAAGGCGTAGTTCCAGTTTACACTAAGGATAATCAGAAAAGAAATATTGATGATGTTTATTTTGTGCCTGGTTTAAAATGCAATCTTATTAGTGTTGGACAACTGATGGAGAAAAAGTACAGAGTGTTCTTCAAGAACAAGGTATATACAATCTATGATAAATTTCCCAACAAACAGTTAATTGCAAGAGTAGAGATGACCAAGAATATAATTCTTCCACTTGTTATGAAAAATGATTTGAGTGGTTCTTTGAATGCTTATAAAGATGGAAGCTTAGATGAATCTTGGTTATGGCATTTGAGATATGGTCATTTACATTTTGGTGGCTTAGATCTGTTATGGAAGAAGCAGATGGTAAAGGGGTTTCCTTGTATCCAACAACCTGCAAGATCTTGTGAGAGCTGCATACTTGGAAAAAATCACAGAGAGAAATTTGTTTCAGGTGTTTCCTACAGAGCAAAAGCTCCATTGGAAATTGTCCACACAGATTTATGTGGACCTATGCAAACACCTTCTTTAACTGGCTATGTTTATTTTATTACTTTCATTGATGATTTCAGTAAGAAGACTTGGTTGTATTTGTTGAAACAGAAATCTGAAGCCTTTGATGTTTTTAAGAAGTTTAATTCTATGGTTGAGAATGAGAGTGGTCAAACCATTAAAATATTAAGGTCTGAAAGAGGAGGTGAATACAAACTTAATGAATTCATTGAATTTTGTGATCTTCATGGAATTAAAAGGAAATTTACTACTCGATATACTCCACAACAGAATGGAGTAGTTGAAAGGAAGAATCAGACCATCATGGATATGGCTCGAAGCATGTTGAAAGAGAAGCATCTTTCAAATGAATATTGGGGAGATGCGGTTCTTTGCTCTGTTTTTATCTTGAATAGAATTCTGACCAAGACCGTGAGGGATCGTGTACCTCAAGAAGCCTGGGATGGTAAGCCTTGCAATGTTTCTCATTTCAGAATTTTTGGATGTGTTACATTTGTGCATGTACCTGCATAAATGAGGAGGAAGTTGGATGACAGAAGCGAGAGATGTATCTTTGTTGGATACAGTGAAGAGTCTAAGGCATATAAACTCTACAATCCCATCACCCAGAAATATGTAGTCAATAGAGATGTTCAATTTAAAGAAGATGAAGCCTGGGATGGAAGTATTTACAAATCAATTTCAGAGGGAGTTGTGTTACCCCGTAAAGATGATGATGGAGTTGAGTAGGCTGAAGGAGATGGACAGATGGTTCGACATGCACATACGCCTACAGCAAGATTTCCAACAAGGAAAGCACCATATTTCAGCCCATCTCAATTTAGAACACCCATAACTCATGAGCGTGGTGAGCCATCTGGACATAGTGGACATCAATCAGATTCACAGGTAAGTAGTGAATCAAATCCCACTTTAGCTTCATTAAGAAACAAATTTAAAGGACAAAAGACTAGAAGCTTAAGAGAATTGTATGATCAGAATGAAGAAGTAGATCATATTTCAAATTTTACATTAATGGCATGTGATCTTGTAAGTTTTGATGAATGACGCAAGTCACCCTCAGCGGCAACCCGCTCACACCAGGACCTTCTTCGTCTCAGGCCCGAAGAGTCAAAGAACTCTTCCAACTCCTCTCGGGAGTTCTCACTACCCACAACACTCCTTTCTGACCTCCCTCCAAAATCAGGAAATCAGAATTTGCGATTTCACGAGTCCCGTGAGCACAGTTCACATGCAACCCAATACCCCGAACCCCGATGGTCAAAGAGTCAACGGCTTCGTTCTTATTGGGGATTTCCCTATCGGGAAATCGGCACCTACGATACTGCGATTCACATACATGGTGAGTTCCTGAATCCCAAAATCCGATGGCAGATGCGTTGCCTCCCTGCCACGTCACCTTCTCTCTCCGCTATATCAGGAATCGCGGGATCGCGATTTCAAAGGTCACGATACTTTTGTTTTTGGAAAACCCCGAATGTCGAACCCCGAGTCCTAGGGATCTCATGTCACGTTTCCCTATATGATCGGAGGCTCCGATTAATTCGGGAAATTGCTCCTCGTGATTTCAAAGGGTATGGAATTCTTGTCTACACAAACCCCGATATGCCGATATGCGATGGCTATGGGTTCTTCCTGCGCCCAAGAGTTAAATTCCTCGCTACTTCTCCACAATCTGACGGTATGCGGGACTTCACGATTCTCCACAGCGATTCCTAACCGTTGATTCTCCTCCTTGAGGATTTCTCCTGCTCCAAAGCTTCGTTTATGTTCAAGCCCCTCTTGGGTCCTTCTCCATCGGTATCAAGAAGGAACTATTCCTGCTTGTAGGCTCTGATTCCCTCAGAGACCTTTCACACACTCTATGTGCTCGACCTTCAATGGTTCTCTAAGAGTCGAATTCTTTCAGGTCCTGTGCACTAACAGCCACAGTAGCCCCTGTTCTCCCCTGCTCTGGCTAACTGCTGAGATTTCAACTCCAGCCTGCGCTTCTCCCGCACACTCTAATAACCCAATTCAACTTTTGGGCATATGAGAATAAGATTTTAACTATCTAGCCTCATCAACACACTCTATGTGGATGAATTCCACTGCACTCTATGCAGGAATCCCCTGGCTTAGACAGAGAAACAATTGAAACTCATTCTCCTCTTTCTCACAGATTTCTAATCAACTATGAAATCACATACACAGCATATCAAAGCAAACGTATGACAGAAAGAAGAAAACATACATGAGCATAATATCAACACAGAGAAACAACACAAACCATGAAAGTGAATCAAAGACTTCCTTCTATTAATTCAATCTGTACATGGGTGTTCTTCACCAGTTCTCTACTCTGCTCTTCTCTTGCTCCTGTTTGATAATTGCTAATGTTACAATGTACAAAGGAGGGTGCCTATATTCCGTTTTCCCTCTCAAATTCTACAACTATCAAATCTACAATAAATTCCTATCTAACAACATTAAAACTATTAAATGCCTCAGCTACCTAAGGACGTGAGCTTAAAGGCTCACGGTTCATTTACAATATACATAGTGCACTCCTTATGAATGCCTTCATCTAAAGGGAAGCGCAACAAATTTCCAAAGCATTTCAAAATTTGTGTGCTAGCGCTATCCAGTTGTTTCCTCTAAATGTGTTGGCTCGCTTGATGAGTGAGCGATGCTCCTGCATCATACTCCTCGGCTCAAAAATTTTCATGGGCTCCTGTCCATGAGCTCCTGCACGGTGTGTCCATGCTTTTGTATCACTGCTTCAGTCTCCCAGCTGGCATCTTCCACTAGGTGATTCTTTCATTTCACCAGGTATTCAAAATACTGCTTCCTTCTAGTCTTTTTTCCCACTCGCTTGTTCAGTATGCACTCCATCTGCGGTTTCTGTGCAACTGGTAATTGTTTCTGCCACTGGACCACTGGTTCCTTAGTTCCAATGTCTGCTTCTCCAGCCCTGTATGGGTATAAATCCGAAACATTGAATATCGGAGATATCCCGATGCCCCCTGGCAACTCAATTTCATATGCATTCTCCCCGAATTTCTTCAGTACTTTGCATGGCCCAATCTTCTTCATCTTGAGCTTGTTATATGTTCCCCTTGGGAACCTTTATTTCCTTAAGAGCACCAGAACCATATCCCCAACTTCAAACTGAAGTTGTCTCTTCCGCTGATCGGCTCTGCACTTATACTCTTGATTTGCATCCATCAGTCGCTGCTTCACCTGCATGTGAAGTTCCTCCATCGCTTCAGCGAATTCTTCAGCACGAGCGCTGCTAGTTTTAGCCTGTCCTGACTCCCTGAGCTCAGAAACTCCCCTCGGCTGCGTCCCATACAAAATCTGGAATGGACTCTTACCTGTGCTCCGATTCACAGAGTCATTGTATGCAAATTCTACCTGTGGTAATATCTGGTCCCAACTGCTATGGTGCTCTGTCACCAAGCTTCTCAATAGATCCCCCAGACTTCTATTCACCACCTCTATTTGGCCATCGTCTACGGATGGTAAGTTGAACTAAAGGCCAAATTAGTTCCCATCTTTTTCCATAGCGTCCTCCAAAAATGACCTATGAATTTTGTATCCTGATCCGAGACTATGCTTCTCGGTAATCCATGCAATCGCACAATCTCTTTGAAAAACAAGTTCGCGATGTGGATCGCATCACTGGTTTTCTGACACGAAATAAAATGCGCCATCTTAGAAAACCTGTCTACCACCACGAAGATGGAATCAACCTCTCTCTGCGTCCTCGACAGTCCTAGCACAAAATCCATGTTAATTGCCTCCCATGGTCTCTCGAGTATAGGCAATGGCTGATAGAACCCTGTGTTCTTCTTTCGGCCCTTCGCATGTTGACATATCTGACACATGTCAACAAACATATTTACATCTTCTCGCATGCCTGGCCAATAATATGATTCGCTCAGCTTGGCGAATGTCTTATCATGTCCAAAATGACCTGCTAAGCCTCCGCTGTGTTTTTCCTTTACCAAATTCTCCCTCATGGAGAAATTCGGTATGCACATTTGATTTCCCCTAAATAGTAATCCATCCTGGATCATATATTCCAGCCCCAGACTCTGATCCCTGAGAACTGGGTTCTCGGCTGCTTCATAAGCTTCTCTGAAGTCTGCATCACCTGCATACATATCTTTCAGATTCTCAAAACCCAGCGTCTTGACTCTGAACTCCTGCAGCAACAAACATTTCCTACTCAAAGCATCAACCACTTTGTTAGCAGTTCCTGAAATGTGCTTGATCACAAATGTAAAATTTTGCATGTACTCTACCCATTTCGCATGCTTCTGGTTCAACTTCTCCTGTTGGTTCACGAACTGCAATGCATGATTATCGCTATACAAAACGAATTCTTTGGGTATCAAGTAATGCCTCCACTTCTTCAATGCCTGTATGATGGCATAAAACTCTTTGTCGTACGTGGA
>JZKD02S1821178.1:192277-204797 GCA_000966675.3 Picea glauca | reverse complement strand
ACTGGAGATCTATCTGTAGATGATTTTAAAAATGCCATGAAAACAAAGTTTGAGATGACTGATTTAGGATTGATGAAATATTTTCTTGGAATTGAAGTGGATCAATCTGATGATGGCATTTTCATTTGTTAAACTAACTATGCAAATGAAGTATTAAAAAGGTTTAGAATGTTGAATTGTAGACCAGCTACAACACCTATGGCAACTAGTATTAAACTTAGCAAGTATGATGAGGGATCATATGTTGATCCGACTCTGTATAAGAGGCTGGTTGGAAGCCTTATGTACTTAAAAACAACTAGACCTGATATCATGTTTGTTGTAAGTCTGATTTCGAGATTCATGGAGACTCCGAAGAGTACTCATTGACAAGCAGGAAAGAGGATCCTGAGATATGTTGCTGTAACAACTGACTTTGGTATCTGATACACATCCAGCGTAAACTTTGAGCTAATTGGATATACTGATAGTGATTTTACAAGTTCCATTGATGATAGGAAGAGCACATATGGGTATGTGTTCAGTCTTGGATCTGGAGCAGTGGCATGGGCATCAAAGAAAAAACCCATTATGACTCTATCTTCTACCGAGGCAGAGTATGTTGCAACAACTATAGTTTCATGTCAAGTTGTGTGGATGAGAAGGGTCTTGAATGAATTGTTGCATGACTAGAATGATGCAACCCAAATTGTCTGTGACAATAAATCTGCCATTGCACTGTCAAAGAATCATGTCTTTCACAAACAGAGTAAGCACATTGATACAAGGTGTCATTTCATTCGAGAGATAGTAACTGGTAAAGAGATTTTTGTTCAGTTCTGCAGATCTAAAGAACAATTTGCAGACATATTTACGAAGCCTTTGGGAAATGAATTATTTAAAATCCATAGAAGAAATATTGGGGTCTGTAAGATGTAATGCATTGTTTACAACAATTTTGTTTTACTTGTTTTTTAGTTTGTTTAGCTTTGAAATGATTAAGAGGGAGTATGTCAGGATGTAATCATTTCACCGCCCCTGTGCAAATGGTGAAATGGAGAAAACTCCTCCATACAAAACCTTATAACTCTTTAAATACACATCAAAGTCTTCCTTTAAGTTCTATTGCAAAAAGAATGCACCTTATAACTCCTTGAGTTTCCCTTGAAATAAACTTTGAAATAAACTTTAACTTAATGAAATTCACTTACTACTCCCAAATAAAAACTTTTAGAAAATCTTTCATAAAGTTACAACCCTCCATACTTTAATGTTCTTTATGAAACTTCAACGTTCTATATGAAATATGACTAAATTAGTGGAATGATAAATTTATAAGCCACTCAACTATTTCACCATATGATGCCTTGGAAATGACATCAAGAGGATTTTTAAAGGGAAGTTTATAAAATCATGGAGCATGAGCAAGATAAAAATTAAGAACACCTAATTAGTTTTCAGGTCGAGGTATTACCAAGTTGAGATTGCAGATCGAGAGTTGGTTATCTTCGCTCATATCACTCGTTCTTTACATGACGGTCATTATTACCAAGTCCATCCGTCCAAGTCGAAGTTTCTCTTTGTGCCAACATTCCTTCTTTTATGCAGATGTTTCTTGCTCAAACATAGATTGCAGGTCGCGTAGGATTAGCACCTTGAAGCTCCTCAACAAAAAAAATCGGTCACATTTTCTAGCGAAGTTTTGTGCCATTAAATAAAACAAAGATGAACTAGATTATTCTTGTTGGCAATATGGAAAGATCACTTATGTGCTTCAGATCAGTGCTCCATCAGGTTCACCAGATTGATTCCGATCACAATAGTTTTGTCCTCTTAAATGTCCATATATGAATTGTTTTCCACTCTTGAAGCCACCCTTGAATGGATTCCGTTGGCTTCCATGGCTTCTTCACTTCTTTCATTGATAAATGCTAAGCACATATCTTCAACATCGTCCAAAAATGTCCTGCTCACCATTGGTTTCAAATCAATTCTGATGGTTTTTACAGGTAGCCCACTTCATCACTGTCACTGCACTTCAACTCCATGGATCTACCAGGCCCTAAAAATTATAGGGATCTGATAAACTACCAATCACTAAGAACTATACTGCTCTGATAAAATACCAGGCCCATAAGATCAATATCATGCTCTGATACCACTGTTAGATTCATAATGAAAAAAACAACAGAAACATAAAGGACATAATTTAAGCAATCAAGAATCCATGATGAACAAAGATAAATAGAATATTGGCAGAAAATGCATACTCTGTCATCATTAATGAATAAGAAAATAATCATGTATATAGACGTACATATAAAATAAAAATATACCATAACTGTCATGTAACTGTATAACAAGGTAAACTAATAAACTATGATTAGAGTTTTTAACACCTCTCTATGCAGCACATTACTAATAAGACTATACTAGTGGAGGGTTTTGAGATAGCATGGTATGTCGACCGCAACAGAGATCTCATATGTGGAGATTTCCAGAAGAGTAAGGGCACTTGTGGTTATAACATTTCAGAACTGACAACGTTTCTTTTCTATTGTCCCGATGCCACCACGAGTTTAGACAAATTCCCTGCCAATGGTATTGTTACATTTTCCGGTCACCTCCTTCAAATTTGATTACAAACCTCAATGCTTATGTTATCGTAATATAAAAGAATGTAGTAAATGCTCCATTTTACCAGTAATATTGAATGCGGATATGTGTATGTGTTTCTCGATGTGTCTACTATGCATTCTATTCGCAAAATAATAAAATTTGTTGCAGTTGCTAATAATAATACAGGTCGTCAAAAGAAGATCGTCGTTGTAATAGGTAAATATGATTACTTCCTATTTCCATCTTCGATAGATAATTGTGAATTTGTATCTTGTTTTCATTATTCTCCTCTGGATTGGATAAAGATCACATTGATATCAATCTCTTGATTTGACCACAGGTGGCTTCTTGGGAGGAGTTGCTCTGGCCGCAATAACAGTGTTGTTCATAATGTATTATGGGAAGAGGAGAAAAACTTCTTCTGGAAGATCTACTTCAAAGGTGGAAAAAGTCTTAAAGGAATATGCTTATGAAATGTCGATGCTGACCATATATTCACACTCTCACCTCAAGAAGATCACAAACAACTTTGTAGAAAAGTTGGGAGAAGGAGGTTTTGGTGTGGTCTTTAAAGGAAATCTTTTGAACAACGCTTTAGTGGCTGTGAAGCTTCTTGATAGGCATAGGCATACCCAAAACCAATTCATGAATGAAGTTGCCACCATTGGATGGGTCCATCACGTCAATTTGGCTCGTGTGTTGGGGTATTGTTTCGAAAACCCTATGAGCACACTGGTATATGAGTACATGCTCAATGGATCCCTCGATAAATTTTTATTTGTCGGGAAAGAGGAGGGGAAAGTCTCAAGGTGGGAACAATTGTATTCTATTTCTTTGGGTGCGGCCTGTGGGATTGCATATTTACACCAATATTGCGACAAACACATCATACACTTCGACATCAAACCTCACAATATATTGTTGGATGCTGACTTCACACCAAAAGTTTCTGATTTTGGTCTTGTAAAACTTTGTGGGAAGGGAGACGACAATGTTTCAATGACAGTCGGGAGAGGGACGTCGTGATATGTTGCGCCAGAGTTGTGCCACAACGATGCGGGTCCTATTACAGATAAATCAGACGTCTATAGTTTCAGAATGTTGTTGTTGGATATTGTTGGGGGTAGAAAGAATAATGAGGTGCATGTTAACCATTCCAATCAGTTCTACTTTCCTGAGTGGGTTTTCAAGTTGTTGGAGACTAGTGAGTTGGGGATGAGATGGAAAGGAGGAGGAGGAGAAATAGAAGCAGAACATGAGGAGAACATGAGGAGGCTCACTAAAGTTGGATTGTGTTGCATTCAGTACAACTCCAACGACCGTCCTTGTATGATGAGGGTTGTTCAAGTGTTAGAAGGAGATGAAAATGATGTGACTGATCCTCCATTTCTCGTGAATTCCTTGCCTGCACCTGAGAAAACTTTACTATCTTCCCCTGGAAAACCATTTTCCATTGAAGTTAGATTGTAGTTTTCTATGTTGGACGGTCTTATTCAAGCTCGTCTTTGCATTGTTGCGAATCGATAATCCTATCGATACCATACTCTTCGACATTGGGTAACTTGAATATAGAGGGAGCTTACAAGCACTTAAGACCTTAAGACTAAGTGTTGTGATAGCTCCCTTCACATTTCGATTGGGCTTCATCTAATCCATGGTTCATCTGTGGTTCGATATGCTAGTAGAATATCTATATAGTAGCACCATAGTTCATCCGTGGTTCGATATACTCCATGTAACAAACAACTCCACGCAAATCCAAGAAGTAGCACCACGATAAGTGCAGGAACTCTATTTGCAGCTTCATTCTGTTGTAGATCTTGGCAATAAAACAGAGTGCTCAAATCGCTGCAACAATGGAAATCATGATCATAACTTCTAGATTAACAATTCCTCTTAGTTTCACATCAGGCACAGAACGATCTACTACAACATATAATCTTCCATGGTGGGCTATGAGCTGGAAATAGTAGCTCAATGTATTTACACTTGACGGAATGAGTTTGATCTTTTTTCACAACAACGTCCACTCTATCTTCCTTGGCATCAACAAATTTTATCACAATTATGCTCAACAAATTCATGGTTGGCTCCTCCACTCAGGCAACGATTATGGCAACGACAACTTCCCTTCTGTGACAATGACAGACCCATCGATCTCTGCAAGTTCGGTTATTGAATCAATGGAATTCAACACATTCTTGGTTGCTACTTTCTCTATAGAATGACTTACAACAGCGGCTCACGGCGACAGGACGATGGGTGGCTCCTCTCCAGCGTGAAACAAAGATTCTGACAACTTCCTTCAAACCTTCACGTGGCTCTACAAAGTTTCTGAGCAGTTGAGACCCCACACAAATTTGTAGAAGATATCACCAACCTAAATAAATGAGTAGCACAATTGTATTATTCTCCATGTTGCTTTCTTCAAGTTGTGTTCTTCCACGTAGATGAAGTGCGATAAAATATGTAGTCAGATCTCCCACACAATTACAGAAATATTCACGCTCAAACAAACACTCGGAAACTCACAGAACAATCTATTATACTCACATCCTCCTGGACCCTCCCATAAGAGAGTTAAGCCTAGAGCACCAAATTGCAAAACAAAATGCACACCAAAACTTATTTTTCATTATTAATTCACATAATATTAATACAATTACAATCTTGTTATGAGATCTAACTTATTCTAAACCTGGACAAGTTTGTTGAGAGAATCTCTCAATAGAACTAACAAACCCAAACCAATTTCTAACCTAAGCATTATCTCCAACAACATTGCCCGTCAATTCCTCGCCACCTGAGAAAACTTTACTATCTTCCCATGGAAAACCGTTTTCCATTGAAGTTAGATTGTAGTTTTCTATGTTGGACAGGCTTATTCAAACCCGTCTTTTCATTGTTGTGCATCAATAATCCAATCCATACCATACTCTGGGACATTGGGTAACTTGAATATAGAGAGAGCTTACAAGCACTTAGACCTTAAGACTAAGTGTTGTGACAACTCCCTTCCCATTTCGATTGGGTTTCATCTAATCCATGGTTCATCTGTGAATATTTTGAGGGATATTTGCTTGAAATTTGGTTAAAAAATGTTGTATATGCAGATTTGAGTGGTTAATTCTATGTAATTTGAATGTCCAATTTTTTTTCAAAAGATTGATTCTATTTCTACATTTAAAAATACAATTTAAACAATAAAAAATTATAATTTCATACTACAGTTTGGTACCAGAGGGGACATCTGTGAAACTTATTTTCAACTACCAATTAAGAAGAACCTCTCTCCACAACACATTACTAATAACACTATACTAGTGCAGGGTTTTGAGATAACATGGTATGTCGACCGCAACAAAGATCTCAGATGTGAAGATTTCCAGAAGAGTAAGGGCACTTGTGGTTATAACATCTCGCAACCAACAACGTTTCTTTTCTATTGTCCCGATGCAACCACGAATCTCATTTTGTTCATTAAATGAGACGAGAATTACTATGAGTTTAATCTCACTGCAATTTGTTGTTTTGGTATCAGAAGAGGGTGTAAGGCAGAGTGTTGCCATCAGGGAAAGCCTGGAGCCGTGAGCTATATGCCGTGAAGAGGAGAGAGTCATTGTTGGATTCGTGTTGTGCATGAAGTGGAGGAGCAGTTGAAGCCCACTGACAAAGAGAATCGAACTACTGAATCGAATCAAGTTGCTAAATATCGTAGAAAGGAGATTGTAGATCGTCGTTGTGGAAAGAAGGACCTGATGTTGTGTATTGTTGCATTGTAGACGTGTGTCGAGCTGCCAAAGCATGAAAGAGAACTGTTTCTGAATGTTGGGATTGTGAGTCATCGTGAGGTCGTGCGTTTCGATTTTTTGCAGATATTGATGTGTATAGTGCTGGGAAGCCCGAGAACTTGTTGTGAAGCTGTATATGTTGTGGAGGAAGCCTGAGAACTGTCCCTGGAACCGTGAAACATTCGTTTAAAGAGGTATTTACAGGTATTTTTTGAGTTGTTCAAAGATTTTCTGTAGAAATGTCAAATTCATTCACAGATAATTATGTGAATGAAGCATCTAAGTTGGACGGTGATAATTACATTGATTGGAAATTTAAGATATTGACGATTTTTTAAGCATGGAATGTGTGGGCTATTGTAAATGGAGATGAAATCAATCCCACAGGTGTTGCTGGTACAGATTGGGAGAAATGAGAAACAAAGGCTAAAGTGTTGTTGTGAATGTATGTCAAGGACAACATAATTCCACACATAAGGAAGTGTACAACTTCTAAGGAGACCTGAGAGATATTGAAAGGTTTGTATGAAACTACAAACTCAAATAGGATTATGTTTTTGAAGACTAAGTTATTGTCCATAAAAATGGATGCAAATGAAAATATTACCACTTATGTTTCCAAAATTAAAGATCTAAGTGATCAGTTAAGTGCAATTCGTGAAACATTTTCAAAATCTGACATGGTAACTATTACATTAAAAGTTTTAATAAGAGATTATCATGTCTTTATTTCAAGTCTGGGAGGTAGAGCACAACCACCTACATTTTCTGAGTTAACAGGGATTCTTCTACAAGAAGAAGAAAGAATGAAGGTGTTTGAGATGGATTCTCATACTTCGGAATTGGCGTTAGTAGCCAAAGGGAAACAACCATATAGGGGAAAGCCATGGGACAGCAATAGAGCATGCAAGTTTCAACCAAGGAATAGAGGTATGACTCAATCAAAATTTGATGCACATTATAAGAAAAATGATGATTGTTTTTATTGTGGGAAACCTGGTCATCATGCTAAAGATTGTTATAAAAAGAAAGCTAATGAATCCAAACAAAAGTTCAGAAAACATAATGGAAATTATGTGAAAAGTGACACCTCTATCAATGATGGTTTTAGGAATCTAAAGTTGTTTATTTCCAAAGCTGCATTGTCTGCAGAAACTGATGATGAAAGTGCATGGTTCATAGATTCAGGAGCCTCAACTCATATGTCTTGTACCAAAGAATGGTTTGATGAATATCATGAGAGAACATATGAAACACACATATATTTAGGAGATAACAGATCTCATAAGATTCAGGGTTATGGAGTAATATGTGTGAATTTACCTAATGGGAAAATTAAACAGATTCACAACGTGTTGTATGTTCTAGGCATAAAAAAGAACTTGATATATGTTTCCGCAATAACTAATCAAAATTTGAATGTAGAATTTATGTAGTCTCAATGTTTTGTGAAGGATATTCAGAATCATTATAAATTCATAGCCACAGGAACAAGAATTGAAGGTTTGTATAAGCTTGATGTAACAAGCGGCACTCATTAAGCATTGACATCTACAACAATGTCAACAGAAGAATTATGGCATCGCAGGTATGGACATCTTAATCAAAATGACTTATTGCTACTACAAAAGAAATTGATGGTTGAAGGACTTCCTATTTTGAAAAATGAGCATATAGAATGTGAAGGTTGTGCACTAGGTAAGCAGCATAGGGACGAGTTTCCAGTGCATAAAGAGAAGAAAGAAAGGTAGATAATTGAATTAATACATACTGATGTTTGAGGTCCCATGCAAACCATGTCACTTAGAGGTGCCAGGTATTTTCTTATATTTGTTGATGATAGATCTAGATTTACTTGGGCTTATTTTATAAGGAAAAAGAGTGATGTATTTGAATATTTGAAGGAGTTTAAAACTATGGTGGAAAAACAAACGAGCAAATGCATCAAGATTCTAAGATCTGATCAAGGTGGAGAATATACCTCAAGAGATTTTGATAGCTACTGCAAGAGCAATGGGATCATTCAACAATTCACTGTGTCTCATACACCACAGCAAAATGGTGTAGCTGAAAGAAAAAACATGACATTAGTGGAATGTGCTCGCAGCATGTTGAAAGGTAAAAACATTTCTAATGGTTTTGGGGCAGAAGCCATTAATATTGTTGTTAATTTGAAAAATAGAAGTCCAACTAAGATTCTAGATCTTAAAACACCTTTTGAAGTCCTTTATGGCTACAAACCTGAACTTGGTCATTTAAGAATGTTTGGTTCCAAGGCATTTGTTCATATTCCAAAAGATGAGAGAAGAAAACTTGATGCAAAATATGTTAAGTGTATATTTCTTGGCTATTGTGATGATCATAAGGCATACAAGTTGTTTGATCTTAGTGCACATAAGTTGATTGCAAGAAGAGATGTGATTTTTCATGAGAATACAGATGATGAGATAAATAAAAATAATGTTTGGTATGCTCCTTATGACAATGATACTCATGTAAAAATCGACATAGATGATGAACAGGAACATGAACAGGTACAAGAGAAGGAACAGGTATAGGAACAAAGTGGAAGCAACATGGATACTGCAAACACTCTTGAGTCACCCAAAAGGGATCTTACGCCACAGAGCAGAAGAAATGAAAGTGGTGGAACTCAAAGGAAGTCATCACGAACAATTCAAGTACCTTCTAGGTATAAAGATTATGCATTGATGACACAAGTTATGAATGTTGTAGAACCCATTACTTATGAACAAGCCAAAAAACATAAGGAATGGAAAAATGCAGTGAATGAAGAATATGAATCAATAATGAAGAATGAAATGTGGGAATTAACTAAACTGCCCGAAAACAAAGTTCTCATAGGATGTAAATGGTTGTATAAAACCAAATTTAATGCAGATGGAAGTGTTGACAAATACAAGGCTAGTTTAGTTGCAAAAGGGTATTCACAAAAATAAGGAATTGATTATGAGGACACTTTTGCACATGTAGTTAAGTTAAATACAATTAGAGTCATGATTGCATTAGCTACACAACACAATTGGAAAATACATCAGTTAGATGTTAAATCTGCATTTATGAATGGTGATTTAAAAGAAGAAGTTTATTGGATTCAGCCTGAAGGATTTATAAAGAAAGGACAAGAGGATCTTGCGTGTAAGATAAATAAAGCTTTATATGGTTTGAAACAAGCACCTAGATCTTGGTATATTAAGATTGATTCATTGTTTGCACATAAAGGTTTTGTGAAAAGAAAAAATGATCCTAATTTGTATGTCAACAAGGATGAAAATGGGAATGTTGCTTTAGTATCTTTATATGTTGATGATTTGATTATAACAGACAATGCTTCTCACTTGATTGAAGATATTAAAATTCAGTTATCACAGATGTTTGAAATGAAGGATCTTGGCGAAATACATTATTGTTTAGGTCTGGAAATATGGAGAGAAGGTGGTAAAATAATGGTCACTCAAAGTAAATACACAAGGGAAACACTGGAAAGATTCAATATGAATGAATGAAACGTGGGAAATAACTGATTTGGTATTATGTATACTAATGATTGTGATGTTGAGTTGACATGTTACTCTGATTCAGATTGGGACGAAAGTCCTCATGACAGGAAATCGACTTCAGGATATGCATTCAACATTGGTACAAGGGTCGTGTCATGGAGCAGTAAGAAACGACCAACTATTTCTTTGTCATCAACAGAAGTTGAGTACAAAGCTCTATGTAATGCTACTTGTGAAGTTGTTTGGTTAAGGAGAATTCATGAAGATACTGGCAATAAATAAATGAAGCCTAATTTTCTCAAATGTGACAATCAAAGTTCTATTAAATTGGCTCACAACCCAATTTATCATGCTAGAACAAAGCATATTTAAATCCAACACCATTTTGTAAGAGAAAAGACTTGATCTATTGTAATACCATTGATAATGTCACTAACATTTTTACCAAACCTCTTAAAAATATGAATTTTGAAGAATGCAAAAAACAATTATCTGTGATAGAAAATCCATTTCTCCATTAAAAAGAAGTGTTAGAAATTAATGTAAAAATACTAAATATAGAATTAGTTAATACACGTGTACTCCTCGTGTACTCTACACAGTTATCAAATCCATCATCATTTGAGGAATCCGTTACTTGTGTATGAAGCTATAAATGTAAGTCTTTTGTTGATTAAATGAGACGAATGAGAATTACTGTAAGTTTAATTTCACTGCAATTTGTTCTTTATGATTACCTTTTTTCCAGAAGAAAAATTTCACGGATTATATTAAATATATAATTCTTAGCAGTCAATACAAATCTGCAATATCCAGAGAATGCTTTTCCAGCAATTACAGCGAAATTACAGCAAAAATCTGAAGACAAACATAAAGGCTTGTTACAAAAACAATGAGGCTCTTTCAGAAAATGTTTTCAGCCAATAGTATACTGGATATATTCGAGCTAAAGACAGTAGCTGAAACCACAAGAGCCAAGAAATTCTGATTTGAAAGAGGAGAACCGGAGAAATGAAGTTAATAGACCTTGAGGAGTCGACGCTGTCCCTTTACTCCATCAGACCAAAGATGAAGGGTGATGTATCCTTCCGGTTCCTTTAAAGCAAAGACATATTACCTATGATTACCTATATAATTCTATAAGGGTGATGTATCCTTATGATTACCTATTCGTCAGTCAAAGACATATTTTCTAAATAAATTGCTCCCTATACGTCAGTCAAAGATATATTTTCTTAATAAATTGCTACCTATAAGCCAGTCAAAGACAGTGAACTGATTGTGTTAGTAATCGCCGAGTGAATAATTTATGGTACTACTTCTTTGTCGTGATTTTCGGTATGAAGGAAATATCTGGGCAATGATTTTCAGTTTTGTCAAACTGAACTCTCCATTTATTATGGGTAAAATAATTTAAATTCTGTCACTTTGTCCCATCTTTTAAAGATAGGCACTGTATTTTAATTTATAATTTTTTAAAAATATTTTAAATAAAAAATAAAAAATAAAATACAATAATTTATTGGGTAACGTATAGTGACGAGACTAAATTATGTGAGAGTTTTTGTAAATAATTTATTACCTTTATATATAACTATTCCTTAAATCGGCATCATATAATAGCTCGAGATCAATTACCAAAGTTAAATTTGATTTTTGAGTAGTTTAAAAGTCTTAGGAAAGTATATTTTTTTCAAAAATTGATTTAGTTTAAAATTTTCAAGAAGTATATTTTTATTCTAAAATTTGGTAAGAATTTCTTTGAATTTGATAAAATTATATATTAAATTTTTCTAATTAAAATATTTCATAATCAAATTGCAATAAAAATATTGGTAAATGTTGAATTTATTTTTACATTAATTTCAATAATTCAAAATTACAATTTTAAAATAAAAATAAAATTATTACAATTTCAAAATAAAAATAAAATTATAACCTAATGTCATGAGAAACTTAAAAATCAAAATCTTATTTAACATTTTTTTTAAAAGAAAAAGACAATCTGATAATTTTTAGTAACCTTATTTACAATTTTCAATAAACTGAATTTAATTGGGTTGAATATATTTATCAATACAATGCAAATTGTCTTAGACTCTCAAAACCAGTCTTACCACCAGCAGGCTCGACCTTGGTGGTCTAATCTAAACACTAAACAATAAACCAATAGGTTTTCCTATGAAAAGCAAACTAAATAATAATTTAATTTTCCACTACAGTTAAACCCTAATTGCAAAACCATGGGGATTCAGTAGACCAGATATGAGATAATATTTACCACCAAAAATCCAAAAAACAGTTTATGTTCGAAAGCTTCAATTTTATGAAACTTTTTGCTTTGCACAATAGTTTACAATTTGGATACAAAACTGTTTTTCTTTAAAGAGATATACTCAATAGATAGATTTGGCTTTGGATATGAAACCAACAAAACTTTAAATAAATATGAAACCTTTAATACATAAAATTCAGCTTTGAATATGAAATCGTCTCTTTAATACATTCCTCAATACATTTGTAAATATTTCAAAACATTCATAGTAAACAATAGCAAACAAGATTTTGAGAAAAGAATGCAAAGTAAACTTTAGAGAAATCTCTCTACAT
>JZKD02S1821178.1:160696-172796 GCA_000966675.3 Picea glauca | reverse complement strand
AGATGGCCGATCTGGCATAAACCTCAGATGGTCGTACAAGAAATAGATATGAGCTACTACAAAATGCTCCCGACAATACAAAATAAGCCTCCAAAGGCTGGATATACAATGAAGATTGAATCAAGCAGATCTGAGCCGCACTAATGCTCAACCTCCAAGCTGGAAAGTGCCACGTCCTGCTAGAATGCTAAAGCCCTGAATAATTTTTCCCTGCTACCAAAAGTGTCCAATCATCCCGAGAAATATGCCAAACGATAGATCGGGCAACTGTAAGGAAAACCCAGATGTCCAAATTCCCAAATCCACTCTCAAACCCCGTAGATCTGAATTCTTCACTGAATGGTGTGCCCCACTAGATGACTAAAACCCTAGCTGGTTCAGCCCTGATGAAGGAGGCCTCTAAATGCTCTGAAACTCTCCAAGAATATAGATCGGGCTATGAGAATCCCGTGGGAGAATTTTCGAGCTCAGATCTCAAGAAGATCTCCCTAGATCTGAGTTTTACTGATTCACAGGACGTCCCTTATGGCTCCACAACGTCCCAATCTGCAGACAAATATAGAATGATGATAACCCTCCATAAAATCCCTCAAACTAATGGTCATGCCCCTGCAAACAAAACCCAACTGTCGGAATGGCCCTAGGCCCTCAGGATAAGCTAGATCGAACCTCCCTCGATAAACTGGCCCTGAGACTAGAATGGTGTGGAGGAGTCTTTCATCCCCGAGACCAAGTTGTGGAACAAGGTGACCTCCCTTTTGGTACTATTGAAATCCATTTGTCGTGCCATACATTGTAAGCATCACAATTGGTCCACAAGCACTATAGGTATTTTTTTACCTTCGTATCTTCATTCACCATTACAAGGAGAACCATACATGGATTCACTACATCCATACATGGATTCACTACATCTATACATGGATCCATTACATCCATTGGTCTACAACATTTTCAACAAATTTGTAGGGTGCCCATGCTGCCCACGGAGATTCCACAACCTCTACAACAGTCCATGTTGCTCTACAAACCCTTGGCATATTTTGTGGCCCTCTACACTCATCCAAATTCCAAGAGGTTGTTGCGATCTCTAGACAACATTTCAAAGGCTCTATTATAGCTCATTGGAAATATCTCTTCAATATCTCGAAAGGGTATTTCACGGAATCTCATTTGGCTTCCTGGTTTGAGAGATATCATTAATTGAATCTCATCGTGTATTTGAACCAAGGAGGTTGTGCGTACCACCATATTAAATGGTATTTTTATCCCTGCTTAGGAAACTATAGAAGAAGTTCCACACATGGCTAGAAATATCTCTTCAATATCTCAAATGGGTATTTCATGGAATTTCATTTCGTTGTCTGGTTTATGAGATATCTTTGTTTGAAGCAGCACATGTCTATAACCAACATGACCACACACCCTTCAAAGTCAGACTGGTTTGTATCACTCCACGGGACACCTTAGAGAACTTATGTTATATCAATGGAAATTTCTCTCTATCATCTCAAATGGGTATTTTACAGAATTTCATTTTGTTTCCCGGTTTGAGAGATATCACTGATTGAAGATCTGCATGTCTTTCTTCCAAGACAATTGCACGTCACTGGAACTTCATCAAGATTTTTCTCACTCCATGGACCACTCCAAAACAAGTTCCATATATTGATGGAAATATCTCTTCAGTAGCTCAAATGGGTCTTCGACGAAATTGGATATCATCCCATGTAGCATAAGTTATGAATAAATTTGTAGAAGGAGGTTCAAAGTCTCCAAAGTCATGATTTTTCCATTTTATTAATGTAAACGGTTATGGGTCAACCACACAAAACCATTCCCTTCATTGAGAATTAGAACATTGTACTCATGTGTCTCTTTGTAGCATGGGTGAAATGATGGGGCACCATCATTTTCTAAGGGGGGAGGAATGATCTGAATTTTAGGGGGTATATCATCTAAATTCAGATGCAAAAGTCATAAAGCTATAAAGCTAATAGATTTCCCATGTGGATCAAGGAGATAACCACCTCCTCATTAATTAATTGGGCTAATAGGTTGCCCATATGGGTCAAAGAGAGTCTCACCTCTCCATTATTGTACTAGGTTTTATTTTCCACTACTTAGTTAGCTGGGTAGTTAGATCTATTATTATAATAATAGAGACTCATTTAATGAGCTCTTTCCATTATTGTGTTGGGTTTTATTTTTTACTACTTAGTTAGTTGGGTAGTTAGATCTATTATAATAATAGAGACTCATTTAATTAGCTCTTTTTGACTATGTCCAATGGACCATTTTGTAATGTTATATAAAGGCCTAGTGAGCCTTCTCATAATATCAAGTTACTCATTTTGACTTCTCTCATATTTTCTATTGTTCATTGTAAGATTAATTAGCTCTGAGTGATTTACTAGTAATTAGTTTTAGAGGCGGGGCTCCTCTTTGAGTCTCACCTCCCGAGTACTTCGTTTACATGTTTTTGTTTATGCTTATTTTCATGCAAGATTGGCACGTCTAAGCTCCTCCTCTCTCGACATTCAATCCATCTAGATCTCAGCCCTCGAGATCCGGATCACATATTTTTTAAAAGACATCCATCCAAGGAAAGACTCAATTATGAGTAGGTAAGGAAAAGTTTTAAATGGTGGAATATCTTGGGTAGGATTTGTGGAAACATATTTTAAAAAATGAAGAGCAGAGTGATAGTTCAAAATGATTTATCATGTTTGATTGTTACATAGTTGTTGACTCTAATGAGCAAGGAGAAGTCATAATACAGAACATGGTGGTGTGTCTTGTTATCAAATTGTGAATTCCATAAATCTCAGTTATATCCACATATGCTTCTAAGGCACATTGAAGACAAGAGAGCAATGAATGATTTAGAATGGGTAGGTGTGGTAGAGTGTCTTTGTGATGAATATGGGTTCTAAGGGGCTTGGTTCTATGGAAACTCATAAAGGCCAAGGTGTGGGGTTCATCATGGAATGCATGGGGCTTGGTTCTATGGAAACTCATAAAGGCCAAGGTGTGGGGTTCATCATGGAATGTATGAACCTTATGAGTGAAGAGGATGAAACAAAACAACTAAGGGAGAAATAAGACATCATGGTACTCTCAAATGACCATTTTAAAACACTATTCATGACCATAAAGGGGAACACACAAGAAGTAATTACTTGGAAGGGCATTGTGAAGCGATGTCAAGCACATAGTGAAGGTGATCTTATAAGGGTTGAGAATTTAGGTTTGTTATTTGTTTGTTTACAAACAATATTACATTTTCAAAATGGAGAAATTGACAACTTGATTGGAATAAATCACTTCCTTATACATTTGTCATTTGTAGGTTTAAGGTAGCCACAACTTACATCCCTTTCTTTTAAGTTTCGAGTGTATTATCTACAATAGCTATATCCATAACATGTTATTAGAGTTAAATGTATTGACACCATATGCATGCAATGGAGTGAGCATCTCTTCAAGGGCATGAAAACCATACTAACAAAGTAATATAAAAAAAATGATTTTCCTTTTTATCTCATTCTTCAGATTTGTTACACTAAAGCTTACTGATTATTGTCTTTCTTACAAGTATATTTCTTATTCTAGACAATATTTATTTCTATATTTATAGGAGTGATAATAGCATTTGGAAATATTTTTTCAACCAGCACTGCACATACGTAATGGTTCGCAATGATTTAACAAGTAAATCTATATACATGAGCTTGAAACTCATATTTTATATATATATATATATATATATATATATATATATATATATATATATATATATATATATTAAAAAAGTCCTTACAATCATATATTAATATTTTATTTCAAAAAAATATAATAATATTTCATCATACCAAACTTCAAATTCATAAGGAAATCATTTATCAATATTAATATTTTATTTAAAAAAATATAATAATATTTCATCATGCCAAACTTCAAATTCATAAGGAAATCATTTATCAATGTAAAAAAATAAATAAGAGTGGTGATATTATAAGCAAGATATGACAAGAGCTAAAGTAACATGACACAATATCTCCCCAAAATAAATATTTTTATTTTATTTTTTAACCACTCTCTCCAATATCCAATTAGATCAAGCACTCTCTCCAATCTCCTTTAATTGTTAAAATTAATAATGAGATCAACAACTCTCTCCAATCTCCTTTAATTTCGGTAATAATTAGATAAGCACTCTCTCCAATCTCCTGTAATTGTTAAAATTGGGGACTTTATTAAAATTAATAATTAGATCACCCATTCTCTCCAATCTCCTTTAATTTCGGTAATAATTAGATAAGCACTCTTTCCACTCTCCTTTAATTGTTAAAATTGGGGAATTAAGAGTTACTCATGTTTTTAATTTCGGTAATAATTAGATAAGCACTCTCTCCAATCTCCTTTCATTGTCTTGCGGAATTAAGAGTTACTCATGTTTTTTTTGTTTGTTAGCATACACTTGTTTTCTTTCCTTTCATTGTTAAAATTGGGGAATTAAGAGTTACTCATTATTGTTTTAGCATACACTTGTTTGCTTTCTTTGTGTGTTGATTTTTACCTCTAATTAGTTTTGTTGAGGACCTCTAGCCATAAAGTTACTTTGAGCTATAATGATGAACATCAACATTTTTCTATTCTAAACTCTCTTTTTATATCATTGTTTGCTTATAATTGGTACTCTATTTAAAGTAGCCATAAAAAAAAACCCTCTATTAATTTATTCATGATCATTTGAAAAACCATTTGTCGAACATAATCACAAAGTAGGTATAAAAACTCTTTATTAATTTATTCATAATCATTTGTTGAACATAGCCACCCTTTCTTGGGTGTTTCCATTCGAGCACTTCAGGGTATGCTAGTAATATAAAATTAGTATATTTCTAAAAGGGTTAATGGGAATGACATAATAATTTGAGGGAAGTTTTCATATTAATGGTGTTAATTAGGACCATGAAGATATTGAAATTAAAATGATCTTATATCTAAATGTGACTAATTCCCATTGAACAATCTCCTTTGTTTTGGGTGAAAATCTTATATTTCTTGTGCTCAAGTTGTGCGATTTCTTGTCTTAAGAAGAAGCAAGCAAATTGTGTGATTTCTTGTCTTGAGAAGAAGAAAGAAAATCTAGCTTGCTAGATGGTGTTGATGAATAAAGTGAAGAATACACCTTTAAGATCGTCCTTTAAAATTTTCAGATAAAGACACAACACTTGTTTCCTTAAAAAGAGCAAAACAAAACAAAATACATATACTCATGTTACCAATTTATTACCCATATTTCTACTTATAATATCAAGTTAGATATACTTTACAACTCATTACAAGTAAGATGTATAAAATAGCATACAATAAAAATTTTAAATATAATAATAATAATCTATTTTTAAGCTCACGACAATTTGACTGGTAAAGTCTACGGTGGTATACATACCCTACCCTACCCTACCCCCTCTCGATTTGAACTTATGACCTCTTAGGAGGAAACACTTGTTCTTAACCATTAGGCCCACTTAAAATTTGCATTTCTTTATTCAAATTATTAAATAAAAAATTAGTATTATTATTATTAACATTAAGTTAATTTTTCATAACAAAATTTAAAAATCAACTTAATTTTTCATAACAAAATTTAAAAATTAATATCTATAATAAAAGACCACCAAATATCCAACCATTTTTCTTCATTTTATTAAGAAAATAAAAGGTTTTTCAAAACATTCATATACTATATTATGAAATTACAAAGCCATAATTTTTTTTTCAAAAAATTAATATATCATATCATGAAATTACAAAGCAAAAGCCTCATAAATGAAATCCAAAAATTACACATAAAATTTCAACAATAAAAGAAAGTAATTAATAACATATAACAACATATATTTAAAATGCAAAAGCCATAAAAACTTTTGAAACTTGCTCATTATCTTTAAAGAAAACACTAAGGTGATATCCACGAGCAATTCCATGGTATACATACTTCAACTCCTTTTGGTAAAAGTATTGTATTGTAATGACAATGCATCCTTGTATCTGGTGGCTCAGTGTTGATGGCTGAATTGCTTGAGGCGATCTCCATTTGCCAAAAATAAGGAAAGTGTGTTTTAAAATAGAAAAAAATACGAGAAATGCAACCACTACTATTTTTCTATTAGCATAGTAAACTGAGTTTGCAATATATCTAAAAATAAATGGTTATTAAGAAGGATAAAAGAACTCTTATAGATTCCAATAGTTATTGCAAAGATATTTCCGTTTTAGGCATCTATGGGTGTTGTTACCTGGTTGCCTGCTACCTCTGTGGAGCTTGGAGGACTTTAAACCTATTGGTAACGCACTTGGAAAGTTCTTGCATGTTGACTCTAAGTTGTTGTCTGGTTTGGATAGAAGGATGGGAAAACTGTTAGTTGAAGTGGATACTTTTGGCGAAATCCCGACTGAGATGGAAATCAGTTGGAGGGGGAAGGACATAATATAATGCCTGGATTATTTAGGGGTATCATTCAGGTGCTTTGTCTACAAGGATACTGGGAATTTAAGGCATCGGTGCACTAGAAAACCGTTGAAAGAGCCTTTGGAATGGGAGACAAAAGTGAGCGAAGTGGATGTCTTTCCTGATATTATGTTGAATGATTATGAAAGAGGGATCGACTCCATGCCTCCTTTGGGTCTGGAAGTCGTGGGTGATTGTGGTAAGCTTCAAAAACTAGTCTTTTTTGATAATTCAATGCTACTTGTTAATGCATTTTCTAGGAATAATTCTCTTAGGAAGGTGGATTTGGGGGTAACCAGTGGCACTGAGGAGATTTGTAAGATGGGGGGAACCCTGGTTATTGAAGAACTGTTATTAAGGCTGAGGGAGTGTGGGATTTTGGTTGATAAGGTAGATCCCATAGCTTCGTCGTCAGGCTCTAGGTGTGCGGAGGGTGCAGAGGTTTTTGAACCTTCGGAGGAAAATGAGCACTTTGCTCTGTCCGAGATTTTTGAGAACTAGAGTAACAATCTAGTGAATGGGGTTAATACTTTAAGGAAGGGGGGTGATATGGTTTTAGAAGGAATAGACGCTAGAATTGAGGGGAGTTCGGGTGCTTGGGATAGGGGGATTATTGCTGATGTTTTGTTCCTAAATGAGATGACCCCTGGAAGTAAGTTCTGCACTAATTTTTCTTTCCCTACTCTGATCCTCGATTCTGGGAAAGGAAGTAACAGGGACGATACGAGTCCTGGAATGTTTTCTTTGATAGACAATGAAGGTTCTCCTGTTGTGGGATTGGAGGGGAGGGCAGAGTCACTTATGGGAATTTCACAGGTCACGAGTATAGGTTTTTATGAAGCGCATAGTCATGTGAGCTTACAAGATCCAAGTATTTTTTTTGAATTTGAAATTCGGTGCTAGATTTTATCCCCTCGTACAGAGATGTCTTAAACCAAGAGCCTCTGTCGATCTTTATGGGGGGAGATATTATCCCAAAAATTGTCACTAAGTTAGGAAATGAGGATTCAGATAGGGTTAAATCAGATCCAAAACTGAGAGGAGAAGAAGCCTTATTGAAGGGAGTTGTTCGTGGTGGGTTGGAGAAAAACTTCTCACCCCTAAAAACTAGAAGTTCAAGAAAACTTGTACAGGAAAAAGAAAATCGTTCTTCTCCTAGTGGTGTCATGAGTGAAGGACCGAAGGCTCTTAGAGCACATAAGGCCCTAGCTAGGGTTTAAAAATGATAATTGGGAGTGGGGGGCAACTCGAAATACTTTTCCTTCAAAAGGTTTCTTGAGACTGAAAAACCGAATGTCTTGTTGATACAAGAGACAATGGTCTGTGTAGAAAAAGAAAAATAATTGTTTTTAAAGCTCCTTCCCAATTGGTATTTCTGTGGTGTGGATTCTCTAGGAATTTTTGGCAGTCTGTTGACTGCTTGGAATCCAGTAAAGGCTAACTGTAATGCTTTCCTTACTCCTGAAGGGATAATGTTGGAGGGAGTTGTAAAAGAATTAAATAAAAGTTTGAAAGTGATAAATTGCTATGGTCCTTATGCTGAGAGAGAGGTGTTTTGGGAAAACATTAAAAGAGTGGGGATTCTTAAAGAACAAAATCTGATAATTGGAGGAGACCTTAACCTTACTACATCAAGCAGACAAGTGTGGGAGAACATGCTAGATCCAACCCTTTACAAATATTTTTTAATCAAATGTTTCAAGTTGAGGGAGTAGTGGATGTTGAACCTCTCAAAGTGCTTCCTACATGGAGAAATGGAAGAAGTGGACAGAATTATATCGCAAAGAGATTGCACAAGTTTTTGATCTCTGAGGATCTAGTGATGTCATGGCTAAGATACAGATCTTGGGTCTGTAATACTAAAATCTCGGATCATATGTCAGTCATTCTACACCTGGAAAACAATTTAGGACAAACTGACTATCCTTTTAAATTTAATTCAGTGTGGCTTGAGGATCCAGATTTTGAAATTTAGTAAGAACAAGTTGGAATGCCCTGTTGGGAAATGAGATTTTATCTCCTATGGAAGTGTTGGTAAAAAAGTTAAAGGTACTAAAGATTTTGATAATAAAATGGGAAAGAAAGAAAAAAATGGCAGCAAAGGAAGAATTGGTTAAGATTGAAAAGGATTTGGATACTTTGTATGCAAATCACCCAAAGGGTTTTGAGGAGGAGGTAGACATGGCGCTAGTACTAGAAAAATAACAAAGGAAATTGGTACTCCTGAGACTGGAAGAAGAGACATGGAGGTAGAAGAGTCGGATAAATTGGTTGGCCTCTGGAGATAGTAATACAAAGTTTTTTCATGCATATGCCAATTCCAGAAAACTTATTAATTCGATTTGGGATATCATAAAGGAAGATGGTAATGTGATAAATGGGATTCATGATCTACACAAGAAAGTTGTTGGTTTTTTTTAGAACACTTTTAAGGCACAGGAAAATATTCTCATTACTGATCAACTCATTGTCTTAAGGAATTATCCTAGAATGTTTTCTGAGGAATAAGGTCAAAAAGTGGTTGATCTTGTCTCCTTGGCAGAAATGAATTCAACACTTAAAGGGTTTAGTGCCTCAAAAATCCCTGATCCGGATGGATGGACTGTAGAATTCTTCTTGTCTTTTTTTTATATGGTCGGCAATGACATTTTGGACATGGTTGAAGAGACCAGGAAATTAGGTAGGGTTAGTGGTGCACTAAATGAAACCTTTCTTTCTCTCATACCAAAGAGTGAGAAACCATAATATTTTGGGGGGTATAAACCTATTTCCTTATGCAATTTGGTCTATAAGATTATTACCAAGATTATTGTTGCTAGAATTAAAGCCAGTCTGTCTTTAGGTATCTCAAAGGAACAATTTGGCTTCCTTGAAGGAAGACAATATACAAATGTTATTAGTATTGTTCAGGAAGTCTTACACAGTATCAAAGTAAAGAATGATAAAGTATTGGTGCTAAAATTGGACCTGATTAAGGCCTATGATCGTGTGGACTGGGGGTTTCTAAGATTTGTTTTGCTTTAGGTGAGTTTAAGCCTTGAAGCCATATATTGTATTTTAGGATGTGTTACCTCTACAGATTTCGATGTGTTGATAAATGGTAGGCCCGCCATCTTCTTTAAAAGTTATAGGGGGTTAAGGAAAGGATGCCCCTTATCCCCTTTACTTTTGTTAGTGGTGATTGAAGGGCTTAGCAGAGCTATCCAGAAACAAGTAATGGAAAAGAACATTAAAGGAATGGTTGTGGCTAGAGGCCTAAACATTACCCATTTGATGTTTGTGGATGGTGTTATTTTGTTTGGATGTGGTAACTTTGAGGAATGGGAAGCCTTCAAGGAAGTGATGGATTTGTTCTACAAGGCGACTGGGATGGCTTTTAGCCCACAAAAATCTTTTTTTCTTGAAGCAGGATGGAAAGCTGAGGAACTGGTAATGTTGAAAGGGATTTTTTCTTATGAGGTAAAACCAGTAGAAGTAGGATTTAAGTACCTTGGGTGATTTTTAAAGCCTAATTGTTATACTAAGGCTGACTGGATTTGGCTGGAAAATAAATTTGAAGAAAGAATATCCAATTGGAGCCATAGATGGCTATCACTAGAGGGAAGGTTGACTCTGGTAAAAGCGGTACTTGAAAGCATTCATGTGTATTGGCTTTCTGTAGCAAAAATTCCTAAAGGAACTCTTAACACTATCAGAAAGAGAATGTTCAGTTTTTTATGGTCCGGCAAAAAACTAAAAGAAGGTATGCATTTGATTAATTGGCAAAAGATAGCAATGCTTAAAAAAGATGGTGGATGGGGTATCAAAAATATTTACTCCTTTGGAAAAGATTTAGCGGAAAAAAACTTATGGAGGTGCCTTATGACACCTGGACTGTGGCATGAAGTAATCATTAAAAAATAAATTAAGAAGAAATATGTTGTTGAGTGGTTCAGAGAAGGTAAGAAAAACTGGAATGGCACATCAAATATTTGGAAATCTTTAACCTCTTCTTTCAGTATCCTTTCGGATTAGCTGGTGTGGAAACCAGGTAATGGGGGAGATATTAGAATTGGAGTAGACCCATTGATTGGATCTCATACTTATTATAAGCTCTTTGAGATTCTTATTTATGTTTTGAAGGAAAAAGGTATAAATTTTCTGGCACAAGCAGGGATAGGCAACATGGAGAATACAAGCCACACTAGATGGAAGAAGGATGAGATGTTGGGACTGGATGGGGCACTAAAAGAGGAATGGATTTTTTTTATAAAGGGGCTTATAGGTTCAGGTTTTGAACTGAATAATGACAAATATATTCTAATCTGGTCTTGAGACACAAAGGTTGGACAGGTTAGTGCAAAAAAAACATATGAAGTACAACTATTGGAGAATGTGATTGGGGAATGTGATTGGAGAATGTGATTGGGGAATGCCTTGACCATTTTGTATTTATTGTAGAAGTGATATAAGTCATTTGTCTTTGTTTAGCAATCATTGACTTCGTCAATAATTACATCTGATCATTGCTCATATATATGCTAAAGATAGTCATTAATATTTGAAGTATTAACCACTGCAACACGTTTTAGCTTTATTTGTCTTGTCTCACAAACAGGTGCCCTTATCAGTGGAATATCTTCTTTGACTATCTCCTTCTTGGCAGTAATCTATGAAAGGGAACCTTTATCTTGATCCTATAAGCTTTAAGCCCTCTCAGAACCCCAGATTACTAGGGACGTCTCCCTTGGACTAGCCATCCTAAATAGAAAGAGCTCCCCATCGAGGTGACAATGGGTGGGGAAGCTCATGTTACGCCAGTTTGAATCCTTGACTCAAGCTAACCTAAACCCCTCCTACAAACTGTGCGATAACATTTTGGCGCCGTTGCCAGGGAACACTAAGTCTACCTTCCCCAACGACATATCTTTGGTAAGCCTTGCCCCAGACCTTTCTTGTAAGCTTACCTGGCAACTCCACTACCTTTTCCCCCTATTCTTTGGTAGTTTCAAGAAAACTATCTGGCGACTCCACTAATGATCAAACTAATGACTTCGCAATGGGATCCCGAGAGCTATGAACCTTTAGACATGAGAAAAATCCTAGGATACCCAAGACAAATGCCCCCTATATCCAAGAAAAGATGGCTCCCTGGATTCTCTGGTCGCTATGGGGAAAGGGCTGACTTTCATATGAATAATTTTTATTCTTACTTTATGCTCCACCCTGTCGCTGATGAGGCTGAAGATGTAGTAATGAAACTTTTTTCAAACACTCTTCATGGAGATGCTAAGAAATGGTATAATAACCTTCCAAATGATAGCATCACCTCTATGGACCAGTTTGAAGAAGTATTTCTTGAAGAATGGGGCATTAAATCAGAGGATATCCCAATACTACTAAAAAATTTTGAGGATATAAAACAAAATGAGAATGAAACTCTTTTTGACTTTCAGAGTAGGTTTGAGGGCACTCTACATCAAATTCCTGGAGCCCATCGTCCTAGAGAAGAGTATGTGGTCCATATCTATACCCATGCAATATTGGCTCACTTAGGTTTGCCCCTCCGTAGAAGGGCCCCAAAGACACTCAATGAAG
>JZKD02S1821178.1:145721-157782 GCA_000966675.3 Picea glauca | reverse complement strand
AATTTGCGAGAGAGTATTGCAGTGCTCATGAATAAATAATTTCTAGATTCTAAACCCAACTGGCTTTCACATTTAACTCTTGCAGAGTCTCCCGATGCAAGTTTGAGCTTCATGCAGAACCATTTGAATCTGCACCTTCGCGGAGAAGAGACTGGACATCAAATTTTGAGCTAGCAAACATGTATTTGTGAAATCCAAATCAAACCTGGCGCCTTTACTAAATTCAAAACTCAAAAACGGGCGCCTTTACTAAATTCAAAACTCAAAAACTGGCTCTTTTATTAAATTCAAAACCTGGCGCCTTTACTAAATTTAAAATTCAAATGATCATGACATCAATGCGCACCGCACCATATTGATCATCCACATCAATGCGCACCGTATTGTATTGATCATCCATCCATATCGTATGTGGGCACATTCTGATGGCGATCAATGAATGGGAGTGGGAGTATGGACACATGCGATCGTGATGGAACATGTATGGATGGGCATAACGATTGGGCTCCTCCATGGTGCATAGTCTCTGCGTGGATGGTATGGGGTCGACGAAAGAGAAGACGGGACGACGAAGGAAGGGGCCGCGAGATGGGACGGGTAACCGGCCGGGGCTTGGAGGTGATCGGCGATGGGAGTCCGAACACCGGAAAGTGGCTGCCGGCAAAGGTCCGTTTCGTTTGGGGTTTAGCCTACGCCCTTGCTTTATGGTGTACTTTATTTGTTGTTTCTTTTAAAAAGATCACAAGATTATAGTTGATGGGTGACTCAAATGTAATTATTGGCTGGTTTAAAAATGCTAACAATCTTCATGTAGCCCCTCTATAAACTTGGATGGCGAAAATCCGAATTTTAAGCGAAAATTTTCTGTAGGTTATTGCACAACACATATACAAAGCCTTCAACAAAGAAGCAAACCAGCTATCCAAAGAAGCTCTAGTCCTGGATGAGGATGGCTTATATTTTGCAGTGGCCAATGAAGAAGGTTCAGAAATATTTGAAAAAATGCTCATATGAAAATGATTTTAATTACAAGGAAGATTGATTTTTTTGTTTTGTTCTATTTGTATTTGACACTAAAATATAGAGAAGGTTATCTATGTAAGATTGGAATATCTTTTAACTCCTTAAAATTATTATAACAAATTTCTAAAAAAAAATTGTTTTGGAGGATTTGGAAGCTCTGTTTTCAGAAGTTAAATATGTAAAAAAACTTTTATATTATATTAATATAAGACTTTTTTCTTATTGAAAAAAACACTAATTGCAAAGATACAACTAATTAAAAAATTATATTAAATAATGAAAAAACTTAAACAATAAATGATAATACTATTGCATTGTTATTTTAAAAAATTATAGAATCTTTGTGTGTTCCAAAGGAAAGAGCACGACTCGCGAAGGTTCTGTTGGTGAGGACAATGACATTAAACAATTTATTACAATTTTAATTAATTAAATAAATATATTATATTACTGTATTTAAATATAACATGATTTTCAAAAAACAAATATAACCACAAACAAATTTCTTATACATGTATTTCAAATTTTTATAAATTAAATTTAATAAAATAATATATATTTTTTAATTTATTATAAAAATGTATATAAATCAATTATATATTAATAATAAAAATGAAAATGGCAAATCAATTACTTATTAATCAATTCTAATGAGCAATTGAGGGAGGGCCTCCTGAACGCAACGAGATTGGGCGGTTAGACATGCATCTGACGGATACTTGATGGTTTATTTTAATTGGTTCGATGGCGGGGCTGGGACAAGAGAGTAAAACACACCGCTGAAAGAGGAGTGTTGTTGGTGAATATATTTATATTGCTTAAGGAGGATGTTTCCAATAAACCTGGGCGGTTTCTCACGCCTTTTCTTTTCCTCTCTAAATAGAATGGGGTTTTTGGGCAAGTCAATTCTAAGTCCAGGATGGCGGTCCACGCGAGCCACGTAGAACGATGGACGTCGTTTGATTATCCATACGGAGTGCTAAACTAAACAAGCGGTGGCATCATCAAATCAATTATATTATTTATATATTAATAATATAAATTAAAATATATATTAAAATTAAGAAAATATATATTTTTAATTTATTATAAAAATATATATAAATTAATTTAATTAATTAATTATATTTTAATGATAAAAATAAATAATAAAAATAAAAATGACAAATCAATTATATATTAAACCTATATTTGTTTGTGTGTATTAAACCTATGGCATTTACACTAATGGAAAGAATATAGGCCCTTCCCTCCTATAAACACTTAGAAAAGAACTTAAACAATAAGTATGATCTATATATAACTCTTAATAATAAATTTGGAAAATTATTAAAATAAAAATAAATAAATTTATATGTTTTTAATACATTATAAAGAAATAATTATTAGTGTTCAATCTCGTCATTTCTCCCAAAAATAAAGTATGTAAAAATATTGGAGCAAGCTAAACGTTCTACCTTTTTGGTTTGTCGACCATGGGTGAATCTCCGATAATATTTGTTCGTCGACAAACCCAAAAGGTAGTGTCTCCGTTGGAGTAGTTGACCACCACACCTCGTTCTCGTTCACCCCGTATTCTGCGCCCCCTTACTCTGTGGGCTTTGTGGCAGTTTGGTGAGGTGCATTAATGTATGGCCACCCTTCTTCACGCTACCTTCGAAGGTTCGAAGTACCTTCTCCTGCGCGCCCGAACTCGCTTGTCTCCACTCTGATCCCTCGAACTCCCCTGTCTCCACTCTGCTCACATCTGCTCTGGTGCCGACGAAGGTTCAATTCCACCTAGTTCATCCTGCTCGCTTCTTCTCTGGTGATTGGTGCACAGGTTAGCAACACTTCTTCATTCTTTAAAATTGCAACAATGTTCTCTAGAGGAAAGATTACAAGAACTTAACCTGGACTGTGTTGTTTTACACTCATTGCGACAATGCAACCTAAAATTGTGCAATTTAAACTGAAGTTAATCAATTTAAACTGAAATCGCTACAGTTAGATATTTATTTCTACTATTTAACACCTAAACTAAACAGTTTAACTTGAAATCTAACTCACTAATAGTTTGCAGAGACTATTCTCTAGTTCTTTGGATTTCCTCTCTTCCACTGTAAACACACACATATATATAATACAAAAAATTTCTCCAATATATACAACGCCAGCCTTTAAATCTTTTCACCTTTCAATCCTAGGATTTCATCAAGAAAGCTTCTTCATTCTTTGCATTTCCCTATCCAAACCGAGTTAAGTCAAACTCAGAGGTGTTTTTGCAAATACCACATATTTTCCATGTTTATCATATTTGGGTCAATTTATCATTCATTACAAAGAATATTGTCACGGATACAATTGAATATATAGCTATTGATGTCTGAAATTTTCAGAATTTCATTTGATAGTAAAATGATCACATGATTACTATTTTCTTTACATGAGCGAAATCAGAAAGATTGAAGTTGTACAAAAAATATAAAGTAGTAAGATCAAAATGGTAGTTGATACAATATTTAATATAATTGGCCTGTAAAAGGAATTCTAGATTTTTGTGGGTTCTTTGTTGCAGATAACTTTCACTTTACACAACAATAAACTATGGTTTTCATTGTTTCTATTAAAATGAAGATTTAGATTAAGAAAGAGAGATACACATTCATGTTAAAACACAAGCTAGAGAAGGAGAATAAGGTCACAGAATAGTCAATGTAATTGGCACCAATAGTTCCAGGAAATCCCATATATGAAGCTTGAATGGGGGTTGGTTTCATCGCAAAAAATTCATTCCAAGCACCTTGCACATTTTCTTAGAGTATAATAGCATCATAGTTGGTATTTGAATCTCGTACAGTCCCAGAAACAGAAAAAGCATTGAAACCTTACATAAGTCTCAATATCAATAAAACAAATTCCAGATTATTTTTACAAAAGTGTACCGTCGTATACCCATTCAGGTTGATAAGAACTTGAATATGAGCTTCAGATATCATCTGTGCAATCACATTGGATGAAAGGACATGAACATCAGTGAAGTGTTCTACCTCTGCTTGTATACGTTGTCTCCATTCACTACCAACACTCTGATTCTAAGCATAGCAAAATACATGTGCACAATAAAAACAATGATCTTAGATTATAACACAGAATTGGATTATGCTCAAAGAAATAATGGTATGCTTAAGTACAATTAGTTAAAAATAAAAATATTCCATACCTCAATGTGTTCTTTATTATGCATACCAAAAACATAGCTCATAAGGTGTGAAAGTGGGTGGTTACCAAAATCACTGCTGACATACCTAAAGCCCCCCCAAAAAAAGACGACATACACATAAGACCAGATAAGCAATACAAATATGAAAATTGAAAGAATAAAAGCATACCCCACCCTAAGCATGTCGTTTCCACCCTCACCTTTCACAGGCAAACGAGGAGGGTGTGTGAAAGATTGAACTCCAAAACGAGATGGAACAAGAGAACAATGTTCTGCATATTTCCGGCTGTACACATACAATATGCCTCAATGACAGATTAAGACATGGATGTGCTAGTATGTGCTCCTAAACAATAAGTACATGATAGTACCATTTACTTCTATGAAAACCATGAATTAATTTACTATATTATAGCAGTTATTGTCTTCACAAATTCTTAGGGGAGAAAGGAAAAAAATTAACATTTTGCGGAGGCTAAACTTCGATTAATACAATAAAGACACAACAAGAGTTAGAAATTTTTCCCTACTATAAAGAGTTAGATCAAAATTTTGCATTATGTCTTTATACAATGCTTGTAAAAATTGATACAAAATGAGTAATCAAGGCAAAAAATGGAAGACTACCATGGGCCTTGAGGTGCAAGACCCTAAAGACAAGACCACATTTTCTGGTAAAGATTTAATTTGGTCTGAAATATATTGAACAAACATGAGCATTGATCGGGTTGCGAAAATCCCTTCAAAAAGAGTTCCTGACTTTATTAGAGGGGAGGAAATGAATCAAGAAGCTCCATGTACTTTCATCCGCCGACAAAAAAAAAAACAAAATCAATGGCTAGTCATGCCTTACGATATGAGTTGTAAGTACATTAGAAATTCATTGTTTACATGTTGGTAATACAAGTGTTTTCTCAATTGTTATATGTATTGATGTTTCAAACATTGTTATGTAGTTATGCTTGTTCATATGGCCCAGAGGATAAGAGAGAAAAACATACAAAGACACGAAGGACATCCTTTGTGAAGAAGAGGGGTTGTCAGTTCCACTTCATCATAAAGGTTGTGGTTCAAAACCCCGACATAGCAATTTTGACATACAATGTGTATGACCATGAAGATGGGGATGGATGGCCTTGTCATGGCCAACATGATACTTCGGGTGAGGCTAGGTCCATGTATAAGACAACTCTTTCAAGAGACATGGTCTCTTATGTATAAAGTTGTTATTTTTTGGAAGTGTCGGTTGATTCAGTTTGTAAAATGCATATAAAAAATCATGTTGATATGGATGCCATAGCTTGGGAAAGAGATTTTTTCTTGAGAAGGAAAGATTTTGTCAACATCTACAATCGTTTGATGAAGGGAAACTACCAATTGCACAAAAAGAATGAAATGATCACGGACCTTTGGTATAAAAAACACCAAGATGATTTTTTCTTTTACCAAACGCTCAATGGTGGAGATATCCCTTTCATGGTTGGAATTCAAATGTCGGGGATCTTGGATACCATGGTTAATCTATCTCACAATAGATTAATAGTCGTGGATTCAACATTTAATACAAATAAATATGGGGTAATTATGTTTCCAATGATTGATTTAGTATGATCATTTGATTTGTAGCGATTAAAGATTATTGATGACTTAAACTTGACTACATATGTTCTTTTGAATATGACAGTATCAATTGTACACATTAGTAACTTTTGATGAACAAAAAAGCGGGGTGTCAGTTGCATGGGTGGTGGAATCATGAAATACGTCACATGATATTGCACAATGGTTGGAGCACCTCATGCATAGATGTTACCAATTTTGTCTTGATTGAAAAGTTAATGCCTTCATGGTTGATGATGCATTGGCTGAAATCGTTGCATTAAGGTAAATTCAATCTTGTTATTGTACATTTTAACTTGTATTTTTTCTATAAATATCACACTAAAGATGAATTGAATTTGGCAAGAGGATCACAAGGTGTGAAGTGATATTATGTATTTGGCATGTATGACGAACATGGCTAAAAAATGTGAATCGGTTGGCTAGTAGTATAGAAATAACAAGTGAGATGTTCAATGAGTTAGGCATCATCATTAAAAATTATTCCAATGACGAAGTGACAGATGTAATCGATGGAGTTTTCATCAAATTTGTAAATGAGAAAAAGTTCTTGGACTATTTATACAAGAATTGGGTTGCTAGTGATAAGATCTGTAAGTGCAAGAAATTTTATTTGTATTTGTATTTTTTTGTTTCGTAAAGATGATATCTTCACTAACTCATTTTTTATATGTAGGGATGTGGGTAAAAGGATGCAGATATTTTCCTCATGCAAATCAAAAGACAAATAATGCTATCGAGTCATATCATTGTTACCTAAAGACCAAATTTCTATCAAATCGAAGAAAAAAGTGTGCTCATAGGATGGATTGGTTATTGTATATCCTCCTGATAAATGTTGAACCCTATTACCAATTAAATGAAACTTTGAAAAAAAAAGGGATATTTGAATAACTACAGGAAAGATAAACAATATGAATCATTAATGGAAAAGGCAAGACGAATTCCAGATTGTGATTGTTGTCTTCATGAGATCATATCTCATGCCTATTGGGTGAGGAGTAAAACAAAGTGTGATAAGAAATATCTTGTCACCTAGTATTGCACAAATTTTATAGCTTGTGATTGTCCATGGTATATTCGTGGCAACGTTTGCAAGCATGACATAAAGGTGAATTGGTTGTAGTACCCGTTAGGTGATTCAAATTTATTACTGGATCATGATGCAATACCCAATTCATTCAATGAACCTCATGAGATAAGCATACATGAACCAAATCTTGATGTAGATGCCAACAAATTTATTATGGCCAGTGATATTGTTGATTTAGATGTTGAGGGACTTCAGTTGGTTAGAGAGGAGTTGTTTGGATACTTAAAGAGGCTTTTAAACAATTTTCCATCTTCTTTGAACAAAATCGAACAATTGGTTGGTCTGGTTAAAAAATGTTGGATGAATCCAACGACCTTCATATTATGGATTATGATTTGACTCTTGGGTTGGGAGCTTTTGAGTCATCTCTAAAGATGAAGAAGAGTTTTATTATCCCTAAAAAGAAGAACAAAAGAAGAAAACAAAGTGACAGCTTAGAAATTGATTTGAATGTCCCTGCATGTGAATATGAACCATTTCAGTTTTAGTACCTCAATAACCGATGTTGTCCTCGCTCCAACAATGCAGTGTCTATGGTCTCAGGTGAGTTTAATAGAGAAATGATATGAATATGTTTATATTAGTGTGTATATACATCACCATTTTTTAACAAAGTAGTATGTGAGTTGTTTGTAGATGTGCAACAATCCACTACTGTGGATTCATTCCAAGGACATAGACAGATACTATGTCATTCTAGTTTTCCTACCATTCAAGGTACTTTTGGTTGGACTTGAAATTGATATAATCCATATTTTCATATGTGTATTACTTTACATGCAAATGTGGGTTTTATTATAGATATAGGAGCTTCTTCTGGAAATACTCCTCCCTTCGAACATGCTCGGCTAGTTGACAACTTTTTAGTTGGTGATTTTACAGGTTTGTTGTGATATACTTTCTCTTAGTTTGTTTTACTTGGTGTATTGAGTGTTTTTGATGTAATAATGTGTTAACGATGATTATGACAGGTAATTATAGTATGAGGGGAGAAGCATCCTCTTCTGCCATACAAAGCCAACCAAACGAGGGTTGCAATTCTAGTATTGCCCAATTTTCCAGAGACATACCTCATCATATCAAGTAAAGATCAGACTCTACTAAAAACAAAAAAACAAAATGTTTCTTCTCAATAAATAGATATGACCTGTTGAGGCAGATATCCCCTCTCATTTGTTTCTACTATCACAAGATTTACTTCTTGGAGTACTAGAGTTTCTTTACAAAACTTATCACCTGTCTCATTTATCTCTTTGTATACATATTGAAATAATACATATCCAATTTTGTTTCTTTCTTCTCTGATTTTTTCCATTATAGGGATAAGAGTTAAGTTCTGCAGATTATTAATTCCATTTATCCAATCTATTGATAGCTTTGAGTCTCCCAATATCTAAGGACTTGATATTCTTGTCCACTGCAATTTTTAAGAGTAACCATGTAGCACACATCTCATGTCCAAATGTTTCTTTGAAGGAAATCTGATGGTTTGCAAACATGTATGGTATGCTACCAGATCCATAGATACCTGGGAAGCCTTGGCTTGCTCCATCAAAATATCCCCAAGAATTTGAGAAATTAAGGACTAGAAACTCTTTCGAAACTAAAAAATGGAAGCGAATTCAATGCAACCATGGAACCAAATCTATGCTTTCTCAGCAGCAAATCCAAGGAGCCTCTCAGCATAAATGTGGCCATGTTTGAGAGGCCTCTCCTTCGATTAACATTAGTTGAATTTCTTCATGCCACTAATAATTTGTGCAAGACCAATATCATTGGAGATGGTGGCTTCGAGATGGTCTATAAAGCCATGCTTCCCAATGGGAAAATGGTTGCAATTAAGAAGCTAATCCAGGCCAAGAATCAAGAACACATGGAATTCCTAACAGAGATGGAAACCTTGGGGAAAGTTAAGCATAGGAATCTAGTGCGACTTCTTGGATATTGCTCATTTGGGGAGGAAAAGTTGTTGGTATATGAGTATATGGTGAATGGAAGCCTTGATTTGTGGTTAAGGTATAGGGCATATGCCCTTGAGGTACTTAACTAGTCTAAACAATTCAAAATTGCAATGGGATAAGCGAGAGGCCTTTCATTCCTTCATCATGTCTTGATTCCTTACATTATTCATAGAGACAGGAAAGCTAGAAATATCTTGTTGGATGGATATTTTGAACCCAAGGTTGTTGACTTTGGACTGGAACGCAACATTAGTGCTTGCGAAACTCATGTAAGTACTAAAATTGTAGGCACATTTCGATACATTCCACCTGAATATGGGCAGAGTTGTAGATCCACCACCATAGGTGATGTGTATAGTTTTGGAGTGATATTGCTTGAAATCCTTACTGGAAAGGAGCCAATAGGACCAGAATTCAGAGATATAGATGGTGGAAATCTAGTGGCTTGGGTGATCTAAAAATGAAGAAGACTTGTATTCTTGAAAATATTTGCAAGTTTTAATTCATGTGTTCAAAATGCAAATGGATCAACTTTGCAAAACAAAAATTTTATCGAAATTACTCATTCAATATGCATATAAACAATAGCAAATAACATTGAATAGAAAACACATAACACAACAAATGAAAAAGGAGTTCACCCCTCTCTTGGGCTACATCACCTGGTCAAGCTTCCAATGGATCTTTTGTATTATTTTCTCAAAGTTCTCAAATATGTGCTTTACAATGCTCAAAATGCCAAATAGATGGCTCCAATGGCTTCAGAACGTCCAAAAACCCTTAGCTGGGCTTTTTCGACACCTCGTTTGGCCAAAAATTGAAGAAGATAGGCTTCCTGGAAGTTCCCCTTCAATCTTGTTGTCTCTAGATTGCCAAAATGCACTTCTTGCTCCTCAACCTAGCCCACATGCGCATTTATGTGTTAAAACTCAACACTGGGCACAACTGCACAAACGGTGCGAACTGTAGGACGGTTAGGTGTTGACCCTTAACCGCCAAGGACCGTGGGCACATGGACCACCACATGACCTCGCACGCATATAAAAGGAGCCAAGTCCAAATCAAATGATAGAGTGACAAGTGTCGGCGCGGTTTCATAACCGTTGGTAACACAACTCCTGCGCTATACATTGACCACCGGTCGTATGTGTATGGTCCATTGGTTATATGTGTTATGGCCACTGGTTATATGTGTTATGGCTCCATTTGAACTGCACGCGGGTGGTCACATATATATATACATATGGATGGGGGCTGGGGCTTAGCCCCAGCCTTATCCGCGCCCATTCCAAAACACATTGCAATTTAAATACATTGTTTCACATATACATAATAAGAAACACTTGTGGGCACGCCGGTTGGGCGGCCCTTCCCAAAGCGTTACCCTTGCTCGGAGGTCATGGGGTCGACTTCGACCAACAACATATGTTTTAACCAATGTTTATGTGACACGTGGCGACCATTGATTGGGCCACGTGTCGCCATCCCATTCGCCACAAACAAGCCACGTGTCATATGCCAACTCATCCACATGACTACCAACCACACCTGCCACGTGTCGTACGGCCTGCCACGTCATCATCTGTATGGACTGTACAGTCAACACATATTTTTTTTGCTTGTTTGTTGATTTGAACAGAATGCGATATCTCTCTCATACGATGTCCATTTGAACCCAAACAAGTTGCGTTGGGTTCATGATGATGAGACCTATGCTCCCATTCGATTTTAAGTGATTCCGAGCACTTTGAATTTTGAGCAAAATTTGATCCCCTGGATCACACCTCCCCATTGGAAAGCTTTTGGACCTCCAAAAGAATATATTCAGTCTATTTGAAGATGAGGGTATAGTTCCCTCACTTTTCGAACCTCAATCCACTTGGCTTTTCTTGGATTTGTACCTTTAAGGCCAACTCGAAGATACTCCACATTTCCTCATTTTGAAGTTCTCATTCTCCTGTCAAGGATTGTGTCTTCATGTAGTTCTGTAAGATATTCTGGGGATAAATCATCTATAGAAGGAATCTGCACATGTTCTTCTTGATCATCAATCAAAGGAGGCTCATACAATTTCAAATTCTCAACATTAACAACTGCATACATTTGCATATAAGGAGGCAAATCTAAATGGAAGGCATTGTTACCAATCTTGTCAAGAATCTTAAAAGGACCATATCGAATTGGTTTTAGTTTTTTACCTTCTCCTTTAAGCCTCTCATTACTAATGTAAAGCCAAACTTCATCTCCAACTTGGAAACTGTGATCAACACGATGCTTGTCATGTCTCGTCTTGTACTTGGCTTGACTCTTTTCCAACTGCTCATGTACCATTTGATGTATCGACTGAATTTGTTCAATGAACTTTTCTTCCCTATCAATGTCATATTGACCATCAATAGAAATATCCTTCCCAAAGATAAAATCTAAAGGAGATTTAGGGAAATAGCCAAAACATGCTTCAAATGGTGACGTCTGAGTTGAAGAGTGCTTAGATCGATTGTAAGCATGATGAATGTAGTGTAAATGCTCATCCCAAAGTTTAGGATGCTTGCTGCAATAACCACGAAGAAGATGCACCACTGTTCTATTTACCAATTCTGTCTGACCATCGATTTGCGGATGAAAATATGTGATCTTTTTTAGTTTGGTGTCCATGAGTGCCCATAAACTCGACCAAAAACTTCCAACAAATCGAGAATCCCGATCAGAAATAATGGATTTAGGCAATCCAAAATGTACCCATACATTTTGAAATAACATTTGTGTCATTTGATCAGCTGTAACCTACTTCTTACAAGGCATCAAAATACACATTTTTCTAAAACGATCAACCACAACATAAAGATAATCATGATTTCGTTTAGACATAGGTAGACCTCCTACAATGTCCATAGAAATACTTTCCCAAGGATGAGAAGGAACTGGAAGTGGAGTATACAAAACCAACTTTCGATTGTTAGGTTTGCTTATGGCACATAACGAACATCCTCGAACATATCTTGAAACACTTTCATTCATTTTAGGCCAATAGTAGTACCTTTGCAAAGTAGCCATTGTCTTGCCTACACCAAAGTGACCAGCAATAAGAGAAGAATGGGCTTCTCTTATTATGTTGATTCTTTCACCCTGTGGAATACATAGCTTGCCAAGATGATACAAAAG
>JZKD02S1821178.1:109058-124714 GCA_000966675.3 Picea glauca | reverse complement strand
TAGTTGTCTACCCTTGGTGCATTGACTACGGTTTGAAAAAATTATCGTGTTCTCGGCTCTCGGTTTTGAGAAAAGAAAAATTTAGGGTCGAGAAATGTCGAAGAGAGAAACCCCTAGGATGTCATATCCAAGGGTTATAGGTCTTATACTATTCTTGCCTTGGACAAAAATTAAAACCGAGTTCGCACTTCTCGCGATTCGGGACTTTGTGAGTTCAAGGAATGAGGTGTCTGGCCTGCGAGATCACGAAACTTGGAAAAATCTTTAAGGACAAACATACTTGTGAAAAACGGGCCTTTAGTAAGTGACAAAGGATTACTTATTCAGGCAACAAAAAGCTTCTTTCAGAGTTTTATGGATTTTGAAGGAAAAACAGGGGCGACTCCAACAACAACAATGATACCCAATATGGTACTAGAGGACCCACAAACACAAATCTACAGGGACCAGATGAAGACACATGCACTGATAGGCAAGTTCATGGGGTTTTGGCCCACAGAAAGAACTCTACACAACTGGATCAAATATCACTGGAAGCTAAATGGAGAAGTGGAGCTCCACCTTGGATCGAAGGGTTTCTTCAAAACAATCTTTATTAACCTAGAGGACAGAGATAGAGTCTTCGAGGGAGGTCCATACTTCCATGCCTCAGCGGGACTATACATGCAACCCTGGAAATAAATTTTTTCCATGGAGAAAGAAATGTTCAAAAAGGTACCAGTATGGCTGAGATTCTATTCCTTACCCTTAGACTAATGGTTTCCCTCTACCTTGGAAGCAATAGGAAACAAACTGGGGAAATACGTGAAGACCTCAGAAGCCACCCTAAAAGGAAGATACACATTGTATGCAAGAATCTACATAGAGATGGATGTTTCTGGAGAACTCCCAGAAGCCATAAATCTGGAATTCAGGGATGAGGAATGGATCCAAAACATAGATTACGAACAGATCCCCTTTAGATGCAAAATATGCCATGAGCATGGACACTTGATCAGATAATTCCCTCTTAATAAAAAGTAGGAAGCGAAAAATCCCAAAACACAACAAGATGAGGAAGGGTTTATAACATCGAACCCCAAGAAAAGAGCAAATAAAAAGAAAAATAAAACCTCGACAGGAAATAACCAGGAGACCCAGAATAAAATGGAAGGAAGGGACCAAACAAAAAAAGGGATAGTAGAAAAAATGACTTGGAAAAAGTTCAATAATTCAGAGACCAAGCAACAAAAGAGCCTACCCACGGACCAAGTAACACAACAGTACAGGGGAGTTTCACAACCTTGAGGGATGAAGAAACAAAAGAAAACAACACCACCATGCAAGATGCAGAGGGATATGCAGAGATGACCCCGAGTGAAGTAGGTACAGAAGACCCCGATCTCAGAGACTTGGTGGAAAGGGAAGGGATAGACCTTCCAAACATATTGGAACAATGGAAAAGGCAGGGAGTCGACAACTTACCAACAAAGCAACTTGACCGCATACAATACCTGTTCCTCCTACGGGAGGAAGCCAAAGCCAGAGGACCAAAACGCACACATGGGGAGATAGGTCACCTAGGAGTTAAAGTCAGTGAGGGACAACCGTAGCTATCACCCAAGTAGACGAGGAGGAAAAAAGGTAGGAACTCAAATAGTGTAGCACTACAGGAGCTGGGAGCACTACTGATAAATGTGGGTAAGATCAAGAAACTCTTTCCCCACTCACCCCCACATGTTTAAATGAAGGTTAACAAAGAATCCTTAGGAATAAACTAAAGCAGGAACAACTAGATCTCTGTTTCATTCAAGAGACGAAATTCACTATAGATAGAATGGAGGCAATCAGTAAACAACACTGGTGCAAGTACAAGATGGTAGCCATCGAAGACCACCAAAGTTCAGGCGACATTATTACTTTGTGGAACCCCCAAATTCTAAATTTAATAGCAGCAGAAGAAACCAGGTACACCCTAAGGATACGCATGCAAATCATAGGAAACACTGAGGATATTCTCTGCACAAATGTGTATGGGCCCCATGGGCTAGAGGAAAAGAAAAGAATGGTCCGATACCTAGAAGATATAAAATCTCAATCCACCAACCTCCACTGGATCCTGGAAGGGGACATCAACATTATCACTTCACTTGCAGAGAAGAAAGGTGGTACGAGAAGATTGGATCAGGATGCAGAGGATTTTTCAAATTTTATAGACAGAGCGGAGATGGAAGATATCCAAACTAAGAATGGCCAGTTCACCTGGAACAACAAATTGATGAACCAGTTTCAGGTAGCTACAAGACTCGACATATTCCTTATATCATAGTCAATCATTATGCAGGGGCTAACCTTAGATTGCAAAATCCTTCGATGGGGTGGATCTGATCACTGGCTAGTGCAACTAGAAGTAGGCTTCCAAACAACACCAAAGAATAGGCCCTTCAGATTTGAGAAATTATGGATCGATCACCCGAATTTCAAGGAAAGAATCAAACAATGGTGGTGGGAGGAGCAGCAGGAGCAAGGGACAAGGATGTTCAAACTTCACAAGAAACTTAAATACATCAAAAATAAACTTAAAGAGTGGAAACGAAATAGAAGAAAAAATGAAAAAACTCCAAGAAACTTGCATGTTGGAAGGCTATATGGAGGACCAGAAAAAGGAAGAGCTCCAAATGACCCAAGATTGGGAGGCGTGATGCCAATAGGAAGAAACACTCTGGCGTCAAAAGTCCCACATCCGATGGCTAAAGGAGGGAGAGAGGAACACCAAGTTCTTCCATAGAACAACCATGGCTAGAAGAGCCCACAACAAAATCCTGAAGATCAAGGACTAGGATAGAATCGAGCGCGAGTCACATCAGGAGATTGACAGTGCTATGGTCAAAAAATTCCACAGGATAGCCCAAGAACCTCACCAAGACAGATTAGAGGCCATTCAAAGGATCACCCAACATATTCCACGCCTGGTCATGGAGGAACAAAACATCTTCCTGAACAAATCTATCGCCATGGAAGAAGTTGACCAAGCTCTCCAGGAAATGCCCAGTGGGAAAGAACCAGGTCCAGATGGCTTCACAATGGATTTATTCAAAGCCTGCTAGGAAATCGTCAAATATGACGTTTATAAGGTAGTATAAGACTCCATAAGGTCTTCCTCCATCCTTAAAGCACTAAACACAACCATGATCACCGTAATCCCCAAAGAAAATGAAGCTAAAACCCCTAACCAATACAGACCTATAACACTTTGCAATGTTATCTACAAGATCATCTCCAAAGTAATAGAAAATAGATTGAAACCCCTCCTACCTTCACTGATCTCACAAGAATAGGTAGGCTTTGTGGAAGGAAGACAAATAATGGACAACATCATCCAGGCCCATGAGATCATTCATACCTTAAAACTTCAAAAAATGGGGGGAATGATAATACAACTGGACCTAGCAAAATCTTGTGACAAAATTAGCTGACACTGTATGGTCAAGACTTTGGAAGCATTTGGTTTTACCTAGCACTGGATCAACTAGATTATCAATCTAGTATCCACAACAAGCTACTCTCTACTAATCAATGGAGCCCAGGCCAAACCTTTCTGGCCCACGAGAGGGATCAGACAAGGAGACCCGTTGTCCCCCTTCCTATTCATTTTGATGATGGAAGGCCTCAGCCAGAGCATAAAGAGCGCAACAACAACTGGGGAAATAACAGGGCTCAAACCTTTCAAAAACTGCCCTACTTCAACTCACCAATAGTTTGTAGATGATACTTTACTCCACGACATACCCACGGTCAAGGAAGCTAAAGCCTACAAACGAATCCTAGAAGATTTTGGGGAAGCCTCTGGCACTACGATCAACCACTCCAAATCGATGATATTTTTCTTTAATACCAATCCAACTATCCAAAGGAATTTGACCAACATTCTAGGCTTTGAATGGAAAACACTCCCAACCAAGTATTTTGGGGTTCCTTTGTCAAACAAAGTGTACAAGATGTCAACTTGGGAAGGAGTAATGAACAGGTTATAGGAGCGGGTAAAAAACTGGACGTACAGGTCCCCCAACCTAGCAGGTAGACTGATCCTAACCAAGTCTATTTTAAAAGCAATCCCAACCTTTATGATGTCAGTCTTCTCCACTCCACAAGGGATCCTATAGAAAATAAGAACCATCCAGAGGGACTTCCTATGGCGAGGTGCAGAAACAAATAAAAAATGGGCTCTGGCGGCCTAAGAGAAAGTCTGTAGGCCAAAAATCAAAGGAGGCTTGGGGCTACAAGATCCACAAACGACCAACAATGCATATGGGGCAAAAATCTGGTGGCGCTGGGTCAAAGAAACTACAACACCTTAGGTAAACCTATGGAAAGAGAAGTACGCCCCGAACATTCGCGACCAGGACAAAATCTTCTTTGAAGGAACCAAGGAAGGTTCATCCATTTGGAACCTAGCATGGTGCAACAAAGCATGGATTCAGACACACAGCTTTTGGGAAATCAAGAATGGCATAAAAACTAGATTATGGGAGGACGCTTGGCAACAGGAACGAAGGATGGAAAACCTGGACAGAGGGATACTCCAATAGGACCTCATCACGCAAGGTAAAATCAACATCTATCAATACTAGAAACAAGAAACGGACCGCAACAAATGGAGAATCTGGGACAAGATTAATCCATAGAACAACGATATACCTACAAAAACAATAAAAGAGGTGGAGGAGGAACTGTGAAGACGGAAACTAACAGTCATGGAAGGAGAGGACCAATTGAGGTGGGGAAAAAAGGACAGAGGGAAATTCAACCTAAAAGAAGTCTGACACTATATGGTGGACCCAGACCAAGATGATCTAGCGCAACACTTGGATAAGTTCTGAAACAACCCCTAATGGACAAATATTAAGATATTCCAATGGCTAATATTACACAACCGCATCCTAACTTGGGATAACCTAAGGAAAAGAGGATTCACCGGTCCATCAAGATGTCATCTTTGTCAAACCCAGGAAAAAACAACAAACCATATCCTCGACGATTGCGCCTACACTGCAGAACTGTAGGACTGGGCAACAAGTATCTTTTGCCAGTCCGACGGGATCCGAGGTAACATTGCCGTAACCACCAAGATCTAGAGAGAGAACTATAGCGAACAAGAAGAGGTGAACCTCTATTCGATCCTCACCCTAGGAATGATGATATGGTCTATATGGAAGGAAAGGAACTGATGCATTTTCAGAAACCAAAGCTGGCCATAAAGGAAGATCAAGGAAACAATAACCTCCATGATACGCAAGACGGTGATGAGCCACAACTGCCAGGTATATAGAGTGCAATCCGTTGATCAGGATTCTCGAGTCCTAGAGGTCTTCCACCTGAATGGTGGATGCAACCCCAATCAATACAAACAACCACCGCAACTCCAAGTAGGTGAGCGCAACTAGAAACCACCACCTTCAGGCTCCGTCAAGTTGAATTTTGACGGGGCGACAAAATGCAACCCAAGGAGAACAGGTTTGGGAGGAGTAATCAAGGATAGTAAAAGGAACATCAAATAGTTGTATGCTGGAATTCTGGGCAACTCAACCAATAAAGTTGTATAATTCGAAGCCTTAGAGATCGGCCTGGAGATTCTAAGCCGGGAGGGGATGACGAACACCATAGTGGAAGGAGATTCCATGCTGGTCATCAACACAGTAAGAAAACTCCAAAATGGTACCAGAATAGGTAAAATCCACAGGCAGTGGCGATTGTCGCACCTACTGAAAAATATCTAGGAACACTTGCGGACAAGGATCACTATGGAGTTGCACTGGGTGAGGAGGTCAACAAATGGATTGGCAGACATAATAGAAAATGAGGGGTCGATAACAAAGGTCCAGAACTAGACACAATCTGGAGCAACATCCCGCAAGGTCAATTTCGAGTAGATTGCACCCAACTTGCGACGAAAGATTGGGACAACAGGATTAGTACAGAATATTATGACAAGAATGGAGGTGCAACAGACACTGAAGGACATGTAGGTTCCAAAAATAATCTGACTGACCACCAATCAAATAAGGCTACAAATGCAGACGCAGATCACACATCAGGCGAAGGCACGACACCATGGTCCCATCAATAAAAATAAGTACAAAGGCTACCCATGGGAAAGCAAAATAGATAACCCATAGGCGGCAAAGGATGAAAGATGACAAGGTTCACCAAGGCCAAGTCAGAGCACACCTTACCCAAGTACCATTATGGGATGAGGACACAAATGGCGTACAATGAGCAGGACAAAACACTGGCACAGGGATAACGACAAGGTCCTCAAGTGCACACACTCTGTAACAGAGGATACTAACTAAAAGGACCACCCTGATGAGTAGGCCATGATTTCAAGGACAGGACCACAACCAGGTTGAATCCATAAAGGTAGGGACACCAGAAAATACCACAGAACCAAGAAAAGCAATTACAAGGGCCACCTTACATACTAGAAAGAGGTGAAGCGGAACAGGGAAAGAACCCAATGTAATAACTACCACCTGCAAGAGAAGATGGTACATATGAAGAAAACTAGCAGCAAGAGAGGGCCCCAGGGGAAGGAACCTCCATAGAGCGCCCATAGGATGACAAGAATCGAATAGGCAGCTAGGGAAGCAAAGAGTACCTTCCTCACGCAGGTAGACACAAAGGGGAAGACGGTCATCAAAAGATGGGAGAGAGAAATCAACAACGCTCACAAGGGAAAATCCTAGTCAACACTAACCCAGGAAGCAAGGAGGATAAGGGACTCCGGAGCCACACAGTCGAGGATAAATCTCTACCACAGGACAGTGGAGGAAGCTCGGAGAATCAAAATGTTGATACATAAGATGTGTGCAGATCGGGGGGAGACAAACATGACATAAACTAGAGAACAAAAGAAAGAGCGCACAGGAATTCTCAACCACCTCAGTAACCTGGAGGCGAGGGTAAAAAGACTTACAGAGGACCAGAAAAGACAACAGGAGAAACTGGAGCGGATGGCAAGGCAATTTCATCTCTATCTACGCTACGTCCACCATATAGATATTACTCCAGCTGACAGAAGTGGAACCCCAACGTGCATCAAAAAGTTACACCTGGTGGAACAGAGGGAGGAGAACGTGCCACGACAGGAAGGATATGATGAGCACTTGATCAACCTAGACTAGCGCAGGACTAGCCCCGGTCATGTCTCTTAGAGTAGGAGCTAACCCCACTATTCTTAGACTTTTTTCTGTTTTCTTTATGATGACATTTTTCAAACTGGATTATGGTAGCCTGGGTTGGTTTCCCATGGTGGCGACCCAGGCCTACCCTGTTAACATTTAGACACTGCATCCCAGGGACCCCATATCTAGTTTCTATTTTGGCAGATCCTGGGAGTCCCTGCATCAGTTTTTTACTATAACCATCTAAAGAAATATAGATTCTCACACTCATTTACAAAAAAAAAGAAAAAGTATACTGATCAACACTTAATGGGTGACAAAGGGATCAACTCAATGATCCAGGGAACTCATGTTTCCATTTGGATTAATGGAATGGATCCTTGTTCGCATCAATCCATCTACCAATGACTAGATTCCCACTCCTGTATATGATCAGGAAACGGTGAGAGCGTTTATCCTATAACTTGAGTTTAATTAGTTTTTTATTGTACTTCTGTGAAGTGAGTTGTTGCAGAGATCTCTATGTTATGCTAGTTTTATCTAACAAATTTGTTTATTGTGATTCCTATGGGATTGATGATATGGTTTGATTATTGATGTACAACAGGTGACAATTGTTTCGTAGAAGCAAATTAGAAGCGGTTAAAGAAAATACCAGAGTCGATTGATCAATTTATCGATTATGTATTTGTGACCATAGCTAGTAAAGTGAATGCTAGTTTTTAGTGCGATTCCAGTCTTTAGTGCAATTTACATGGAAATCAATGTTAAAGAAAATTTATTTCAAAAAAAATATATTTAGGTGTAATTTATAACCAAAATAGATTAAAAAAAATAATAGAAGAATAAGAACATAATCGATTATCATCGCTAAATTATTGGTTTCATCCCATAATACGGTTTACTATGTAAAATTAGTTTTATTTGAGAAAAATATGGATACGATACTGATGTGAACAAAATTTTCCATACAGGAATTGACCAAATTATGTTTTAATCTCTTCGATATGTTTTTATGATCGTAAGAGAGGGGATTGAGCCCTTGTTATATGTAACTATGGATTTGATATCTTCTATCATTTATTGGGTTTGGATTTAAATCCCACACCCTTTTTCAACAATTGCATTCCAATTTGATCAATCATGAAATGAGAATTAATTTCATTAATAACAATATAAAACATAAATTATAGATTAAATTATATATATATTTCAAAACTTTATTTGGAATTTTTTAATTAAAATTTTAAAACATAAAATTATTGATGACGAATTATTTAGCTAACCCCTTCCTTGTTCATTAATTATTGAATAATAATTAATGTTTAAGGATAATTATGTTTCCTCAAAATTTAGCTATCAACTTTGTTTTAATAACAAACTCTTAATTTAAATTTATTACCACTCCAATAATTTAATTTTATTTGAACATTTTATTCTTCATGTTTGCATATGTATCTCTACTTTTCATTAATACACTTAGGAGTGATTATTGTGGATATAACCTATGTGGAAATTTTAGTGGGCATGCTCCTTTGTGTGGGGATGTGGTTATTGAAACCTAACTATTTTGGGGGGCTTTATGCCTTCCTAGGCCTTGTTATAATTATTGTTATAGCTTTCAAGTAATGATTGAAGTGTGACTTCTTTGGGTTGTGGTCCTCCATACTTAAAAATTGTCAATTGTTTTCGTTTACATACTCATGTATCTTTGTGAGTGGTATTGGTTAAAATTAATGTAAATTTCATGACAGATTATTGTCATCTTCACTAATAAAAATGTTTGAGGATGAGGACATTTTTTCAATTTGTTGATATTTTAACATGTGTATATATATGTACATATGAATTTATATTCTTATGAGCAACACTGAATGAAATTTTTGTTCAACCTAATATATACACCTTTGATCGGTTTAATATCAACCATATTGTAGGTGGAGATTAAATCCTCGATCTTCTCTCTTAAAGGATCCCTAACCATGCTTCACTCTCTTTTTTATTTATGATTTAATGTGACATTGAAATCTCCAATGACTATGTTGTCTTTGGAAAATCAGAGTCCTTAAGCTTGATGAGTGATTCCCAACGTTCCTGTTTTTCTTTATACATCATTAGCATATACACATTTATAATATTTATTTTATGCCTTGCTTTTCTGTTAGTGAAACTTGTTAATATAGAATGTAATTCTTGATAAAAGAAGTCAAGATGAAAAACAAATCAATTTCACATGGTACATAATCCTCCATATGCACCTCTAGATATAATTTCTACTGCTTCACTAGCTTTCCATTATTCTTTACATATTCTTGTTACATCATTCTACTCTAATTTTATCTCCTAGATGAAGAGGATAGAGGGTTTTTCTTGCTTAATTTGATCCCTCGTTGAATTATCTTTTGTCCTACTATCCATATCCATACAATTCTAGAAGACAATATGCATTACTTAACTATATTTTTTCCCCTTCTCCACGGGGTGGGTATAAAGCTATAGGAATCTTAAGATTCTCAGTCCAGATCCAAGAGATCTCTCTACTGTTGACTACAATCCTATTTTTTTTTCTTTGTTTGCAATTTCTTCTTACTTTTCCTTAGCTTGCCTTCTTCCTACTGTATTAACCTTCTTTTCCTCAAAACATACTTCCTTTTTTATTTCCTTTTCAACATGTTGTTGTTCCTTCTTTCATGTTATCATTCCTGAAGAATCATGTGCTTGATCTGAAATTGGGTTAATTTCTTCCATATGTTTTGAGATTTCTCCTAATTCATTTGGAGATAATCTTATTTCTTCCAATGTAAGAACTTGAGGGGATGGGAATGCAAGGTATTTTTGAGATGTATCCTTGGTTGGGAGTAATCTTATTTGTTGAAAATCAGGGATCTATAGAGATGAAAATGAAGAGGGTTTTTTATATTCTCTTGAATTTTGAATATGTCAAGGGATCAGTGTGAGCCAAAACTTCATACATGCTTGATGTAGCTCCAGACCCTTCTCCCAAGGGATACATCAGTGTCTTTTGTTTCACTACATGATTTTGGTCTTGACTTGTTCCTGAAGGTTTCACAAGCCTAGGTGGGAACTATGATTTCTTTAGGGGTAGTTAATTGTGAAGTTTATTTCACATTCTTCTTCCTTTTTGTCATTTTCCATTGTTGTTCCTTTTCACGTTCAAAATATTGGATCTATTAATTTTGTTTTAGTCCTTCACAAAATGGATCCAATTGTCCACTGTAAGAAGGATTTCCATTGGGAGCCCCTTTTCTAGGTCAACTTTGAAACATATTTTGGCACAAGAAAACATATGATCTTTTGGTTAAGATCTATCTATATAATGACCTAGAGATTTCCTAATACTTTTCATAGTATCTCCATTCCAACAATGGAGTGCAAGGTGAGGTAAATGAACCTAGACATGAACGATTATAGGGATGTCTTTCTTTGGGCTGAAATTAAGCCTCCAACTATTCAAATACATACCCATAGATCGAAATAAATACAACTGGCTTCAAAAGTTAAAATCTTTGTCTTCTTTTCTTTTTAATAAAATGACATAAAAACCTCACGCACAAAAGTAGTGGGTAAGATTACCCTTGAGTTGTTCCTGAAGGTTTCACAAGCCTAGGGGGTGACTATGATTTTTTTAGTGGTAGTTAATTGTGAAGCTTATTTCACATTCTTCTTCCTTTTTGTCATTTTCCATTGTTGTTCCTTTTCACGTTCAAAATATTGGATCTATTAATTTTGTTTTAGTCCTTCAAAAAATGGATCCAATTGTCCATTGTAAGAAGGATTGCCATTGGGAGCCCCTTTTCTAGGTCAAATTTGAAACATATTTTGGCACAAGAAAACATATGATCTTTTGGTTATGATCTATATATATAATGACCTAGAGAGTTCCTAATACTTGTCATAGTATCTCCATTCTAGCAATGGAGTGGAAGGTGAGGTAAATGAACCTAGACATGAAAGATTGTAGGGATGTCTTTCTTTAGGCTGAAATTAGGTCTCCAACTATTCAAATACGTACCCATAGATCGAAATAAATACAATTGGCTTCAAAAGTTAAAATCTTTGTCTTCTTTGGTTTTTAACAAAATGACATAAAAACCTCACCCACAAAAGTAGTGGGTAAGATTACCCTTGATAAAAAAATTCCATTTTTTTTAAATCCAAATTACTATGGCTCTTGGTTATGGCCAAATCCTAGTGAAATGTCCTATTAATCCCCAATTTTCCAATGCCAAAGCCATATGATGTGAGGTTGTAGTGGGAAGAGTAACTTGACAATGTTGTACATTGTTTTCACAAATCATGAGGGTTTTCCTTTGTGGATTTCCCCATTGCACTGATAAACCTTTGAAACATTATATTGAGTTCTTTGTCAAGGGGGGATGGGGAAGAAAGGCCCCTCTAGGAGAGGAATCCATTGTTGTAGTCGATCTCCAATTCACTTATTCTAGGGTTTCTAGGTGCATTCTCTCTATGATGACCTCTACCTTAACTAAATATGAAATCTTATTTATTGCATTCTGTGTGGATGATTTAGTCATAAATGGAAGAAATTTTGAATTAATTTTGGGCTTGCGGAAATAATTGGCAGATACATTTGAAATTATTGACCTTGATCTCTTATGTTTCCTTTTATGCATCCAAATTTTTCAAATGGATGATGATATCTTTATTTCTCAACCTAAATATGTAATTGAAAGTTTTGCAAAGGTACACCCTTTTAGTTAAGGTTAAAGTTGACCAAAGAGTGTGATTCTTTGAAATTCAATGCAACTCTCTATCGATAGTTGGTCGGTAGCCTTATTTATTTGACTCATAATCTACTTAATATTTCTTTTGTTGTTAGTGTGGTTTCCTGGTTGACATAGGATCCATGGGAAAGTAGTTGGAAGGAAACAGAGAGGATTTCCCATTAAATTCAGGGGAACTTATCTAATTGGTATAAATACATGTGGAACTTATCAAATTGGAACTATGACCCCTAGAACTGTGACCCAAGGAACTATGACCCGTGGAACTATGAACTTTGGAATTGTGACCCCAGGAACTATGACTCGTGAAACAATGACCTATAGAACTACACCCTTTGGAAATTTGATCTATGGAACTATGACCCATGGAATTACCTTTGTAACAATTACTTCTGGAACTGTGACCCCGGGAACTATGAACTATGTAACTGTGACCCTAAAAAATATGACCTATGGTACTATGACCTTTGGAACTATGCACTTTGGAACCTTGAAATTTGGAACTATGACCTTTGGAACAATGACCTTTGGAACAATGACCTATGGAATTATGACCTTTGGAACAATGACCTATGGAATTATGACCTCTGAAACTATGACCCTAGGAACTATGAATTGTGGAACTATGACCCTAGTAACTATGAACTCTAGAATTATGACCCCTAGAACTATGACCTCTGGAACTATGACCCAAGGAACTATGACCTCTAGATTTGTGACCCCGGGAATTATGACCCATGGAACTGTGACCCCAGGAACTATGACCTTTTGAACTATGACTTGCAGAACTATGACTTGTGGAACTATGACCCATGAAACTATGACATGTGGAACTATTACCCCTAGAACTGTGACCCCAAGAACTATGACCTCTAAAGCTGTGACCCCAAGAACTATTACTCGTGGAACTATAAACTTTGGAACTACACCCCTTTGAACTTTGAACTCTGGAAATATGACCTGTGGAACTATGCCCTATAGAAATTTATGACCTGTGGAATGACCTATAGAACTATGAACCTGATCTATGGAACTATGACCTATGGAACTATAACCCTAGAAACTATGACCTGCAGAACTATGACCTCTGGAACTACGCCCTTTAGAAGTTTTAACTCTGGAGCTATGACCTATGGAACTATGAACTTTGGAACTATGACCTATGGAACTATAACCCCAAGAACTATGACATGTGGAACTATGACCTGTGGAGCTATGACCTCTAAAACTATAACCTGTGGAACTATGACCTCTAGAAATCTGACCCTAGGAACTGTGATCTATGGAACTATGACCTCTGGAAATATGAGGGCTAAGGAGGAGACTCAATTAGCTTAGGCTGAGAAAGTGTTGCAACGATATCAAGGTATTTATCTTGTTGTAGTTTCTTACATTTATAATATAGATGTATGATTTTTTCCTCTCTAATGTTAGTAATTCATGTTTGTTTATGTCTAAACATTGGTAGATCTGATTTTCCTCAAGAAATTAGATTAGACCTTCTTGTAAATGATCTCTTTGTGCAAAACAAGGTCGGGAGAGGTGTGTATTTTTTCTTTTGTGCAGATGAAAAATTGTAGGAGTTGGATATTGGAGCTATATCTTGGAGCTGCATCACCTTGGATAATGATAGGATAACCATCACCAAAAGGTAAGATCTATTACCCTCTCTTCTTATCATGATTTGAGCGAAATTTGTATATATAGAGTGAAAATACATAGTGTTATATCCCTTTTTCTATCATTTACCATAGTTAGGTTGGTGAGAGGGTTCACCTATTCATAGGATATTTTTCTCTACAACAACATGGTAAGTCTCCCATTGATATTTGACAGAGGGAAGAGAATTAGGGATTTCATAAAACCTTAAGAGACAAAAATTAAGATCCAAAAACTATAAACCTAGGAGATGAGGTGGCAAGATAGGTGCTCCAAGGAGCCTGGTTGATATGTCAAATTCTTAGGGCTACAACTTCCTCATAAATCATGAATCCTTATGGTTGTTCGATTTAAAATTCTTTCTCAATCTCACCATTGAGAAAGGTTGTCTTTACATCCATCTAATATAGTCTCCAACCCATGGATGCTGCTAGTGAAATGATAGTACGAATGGAAGTGTATCGGGCTACAGGAGAAAATGTATCCTCATAATCAATTCCCTCCACCTGTGAGAATCCTCTTGCTACAAATCTCGCTTTGTACTTCTTGACACTCCCATCAGTTGCATGCTTGATCTTATAGATCCACTTGGAAGTCACCATAGAATTCCCTTCTGGTATTGGAACAATATCCCACACATCATTCTTCATGATGGACTGATACTCTTATGTCATGGAATCTTACCAAACCTACTGACGTACTGCTTCTCCATGACAAGAAGGCTTAGTATCAATGATGTGGTTCATCACTGAAACATAGTGTTAGCGTTGGAAGTCACTCCTGGATTGCAGTAGGAGTAGAGCCCACCACCCATCAGTTTAATGACATGATTTGTTTGTAAAGGGATGATCAAATGGAAGGAAACTCAAAACAATATTGTCTCAACTCTGAAACTAGGCCAGGCATGCATGGGAAAATGAGGTCTTATATAAACTTAAAACAGTGAGTTGTAATAAGGATGAGCAGGGGAAGACTTGTATGAGAAGAGTGCAAAGGTCTGTCATAAACATCAGGTTTCTAACAGACTAGAGAAGAAAGCGTCCAAACACAAGATCATTTTACATTCAAACACAGAAGACCAGAGAATACAATAATGTGACAACACATCCTTTATCATAACATAACTGTAACAATTCATGCGAATCATTCGATCATGAACTCTCTGGTATGAGACGAAAACATATACAGAGTAAGGAAACTGTTTGTCATAAAACAAGAAATCTCAGATACAGATGCACAACGAGGAAACTAGAATGGTTGTTAAAACTTTACAGTCGAGAGATTTTCTCTACCATCGATAGATACAAAAATGGCGAAAACGCCTACATATACTCGAAACAACAACAACAAAAAAATCAAGACGTTGCATTAAAACTTTGCGTCTGCATGGCTTCTGACAGTCTGCACCTGCAGTCTCTGAATGATCGTGCACTTATGGCAGACGCAATCGAACTCCTGATAGTTCCATGGGCGAATCGACGTGTCTTTAATTCATCGCCGGAATTTCCCATTATGGCGGAGGTGATGTCTAACCACCACCAACTGCTTCAATAACTGCTTCATTGGGATTGAGGATGGCCCGGCCAACTCGACACTTTTGCGACGTGGAAGATCCTTTGCGCTGCCACCTATATTAGTTGAACGACCTGATGAATAGGTGTGGAGGACAACGTGAAGGATGGGGCATATAACGAGAGTGGTGACACCGAACTATGAGGGTGTGAGAGAGGTTACAAGGGAAGACACATGGCGGAAGACAATAAGCGGAGGGGGAAGGATATGAGACATAATGGGCACATTTTAGTGGGAGGCTGGCGTGGAAGAGAGCGGGACACATGGCAGGTGGTGAGTGGATGAAGAGATGGGAAAGGGATCGCATGGACCAGAAGAGGGGAGATAGACAAATGTCAGGGGGTGAGGAAAGGGCTGAAGGGAGCGAGTCTCATCGCATGGTCAGGTGGAGAATAGATGGAAGGATGACACAACAAGAAGGGGGGCCCCATGTCGATTAAATGCAGAAAGACAGAGGATGTCCGGATTGCCTGTGCACCGTTGATCCAGGCGCTCA
>JZKD02S1821178.1:86868-108959 GCA_000966675.3 Picea glauca | reverse complement strand
TCCGGAATCACCCTGCGCGTCGTTGATCTGAGCGCTTCGATCGCAGCCGTTGAAGAAGTGACCCCTCAATTCCGGACCCCCCCCTCTGCTTAAAGGTAGAAAGGTAGGGGGCTCCGGAATCCTTTGTGTGTCGTTGATCTGGGCGCGTGAATTTCTGCCGTCCAAACTTTCTTGCCGTTTACCACAGGCGCAATTTGATTCCGGTACTTAGGGTAAGTGGGGTTTTAACCCACTCCTTTACATTCTAACCCATCTTACAAGAAATGTCGCTAACATTAGGCTCCATGGGGGATAGAGTCATCCCTGTGATGCTCTAAGGACTCTTTTTTCAGATTCAGTGCCTTGCTATTGGGCTATGGAGTCATTTATTAAGCTGAAAACAAAAACAAAAGAGCCGACTGCGGCTCACAAAAAACATTTCTTCAAGAAATGCCCATTTACTGGGCCGTTAAAAACTTCTTTTCCTTCCAGATCCTGCAACCTGTAAGTGTTGTTTGAAAATACTTCCAAGATCTTGAAAGGACCAAACCAGAGGGCATCAAACTTACTGTTCTTTCCCCTTTCCTGCCTGGGTGCATCCCATTTGAGCACCAGATCACCCAGCTTGAAATCTTTCTTTTTTCCCTTCCTATCAAAAGCCTGCTTGATCTTCTGTTGGTGATTATAGGCCCTGTCCATGACCTGTTCCCTGATCTACTACACTTCCACCATCTGATGAATCCTTCTAACCATATGGTTAGGTTCTCCTTCAAGGTTCTGGAGGAATTTCGCCACAGATAAGGAGAGCTGAGTAGGGAAAATGGCCTCTATTTCATAAACCAGTTGGAAAGGTGAGATGCCTAGGGACTTCTTTGTTGTCACTCGGTCATCCCATAGAGAAAATTTGAGTTTTGAGTCCCAGGCCCTTTTATTGTCCTCTAGTAGCTTCTTGATGAGCTTGATCATACTTTTATTGGAGGACTCTGCCAGTCCGTTTCCTTGAGGATAATAGGGAGTAGAGTGAATCAGTGAAATCTCAAACTGTTCACAGAAGTTGACTAGAGGCTCAGACCTAAAGGGGGCGGCGTTATCAGTGACAATTCTGCTGGGGAAACCAAATCTAGCTACAACATCGTCCAGGAAATTGATAATCACTTTGTTAGAAGTGCTTCTGGTGGGGACAACTTCTATCCATTTGGTGAAATAGTTTGTCGCAGTCAGAATCCATCTGTGTTGGCCACTTGAGGGAGGATGAATTTCTCCGATGAAGTACAATCCCCACTGTTGAAAGGGTGTCAAAACTACTACAAGCTTTAATGGTAGAGATTTGAGCTACTACTTTCCTGAGAACTTTTGGCATTTGATGCAAGCTCTGATTTCTCTGCAGACATCAGGGAATAAAATGGGCCAGTAGTATCCATCCTCGAGGATCTTATGAGCCGTGGTCTTCCAGAAGTGATGACCTCCACAGAGACCGCTATGGAAATCAAACATAACCTTCTGGGCTTGCTGCGGGTCTAGACACCTTAAAATTACCCCTAGGGGGTCCTTCCAATATAAGGCTTGGTCAATGAGGTAATATATGACTGCTTTGAGCTTTAAATCTCTAGCCTTGATTTTTCCCAATCCATCATGCGGCTTCAATTATTGTAGAAAATAAAAGATATCCTTGTACCAGGCGCATACTGCTAGTGATAAGGTACCCTGGAAATGCTTGTTGGATGGCTCAGATTGCTCACTGATGAAGTTAATTCCCAAGGTTTTGCAATTGGACTCAGCCAACATCTTGGCCAAACCCTGCCCCTTTATTAACTTGGTGGGCTTGATCTCCAGATAAAATTCTAGGATCTTGGCAATCCACTTACCTCTTCTTCTGTCTATGTCAGGCTGTATAAGAATGTCCTTCACAGAAGTCGAAGGAACATATGCAGTGATCTTTGAGTGCAAGACATAGACTCTGAAAGCTTTGAGAGATTTCACCAATGCATAGGCATGCTTTTCCATGATCTCATACCGGATTTCTGCATCTCTCAATGCCTTGCTGTAGAAGGCAATAGGTTTCTCTCACCCTTGATCATTTTTCTGCAACAAGACCGCTGCTACCGTATCACAAGAAGCAAAGGAAAAAATTAGGAAATCTTTGGAATAGTCAGGACTGATCAGCACAGGTGCCTCAGTCAATGCCCTTTTTATTTGGACAAAATATTCCCTGGGTTCAACAGTCCATTTCACTTCATTTCCCTTCCTGAGCATGGCTGTGATGTGTCTCACCAGCTCAACAAAATTTGAGATGAATCTCCTTAGAAAATTAATCTTCCCCAAAAAGGCCTGAACCTCCTTCTTAGATCTGGGAAGTGACACGGTTTGAATTTCTTCTACCCTGCTGGGATCGATCTTCACTCCCTCTTTTGATACTATGTGCCCTAATAACTTCCCCTCCTTCACAACAAATAAAGATTTCTTGGGGTTTAAAGATAGGTCGAACCTGTGGCACTTCAGGAAAACCTTCTTCAAGTGGAAACAATGCTCCTTGTTTGTCCTAGAGAAGCCTGTGATATCATCCAAATAGATCACTACAAACTGATCCTTCTCCCCAATGAAGACTATATCCATAGCTTGCTGAAATGTTGCTCCTGCATTCATCAATCCGAAAGGAATTTTGGCATACATGAATGTGCCCCAAGGAGTGGTGAAGGCTGTCTTTTCTCCGTCCTCAGGCATGACTGATATCTGATTGTAACCAGAGAAACCATCAATCATGGATATCTTAGATGCACCGGTTAACCTCTGCAGTATGTGTTCCATGTTGGGCAGGGGATAATTATCTTTCTTTGAGCTCCTGTTCAGGTTCCTGAAGTCGACACAAAACCTGACTTCTCCACTTTTCTTTCTTACCAGGACCAAATTGGCCACCCATTCGGAATATCTTAAGGGGATGATGATGTGGGCCTCCAACAACTTCTTCACTTCTTTCTCCATGATAGGCAGCAACATGAGATTTATTTTTCTTAGTTTCTGCCTAAACGGCTTCGCCTCTTCTTTTAGTGGAATCTTGTGTTCTATGAATGATGTGTCATATGTCTTGAGGTCTTCGTAGGTCCATGCAAACACATCAGCAAAATCTCTCAGCAGCTCAGTATATTCCCTCCTCTGTTCCCCGATCAAACTTCTTGACAACTTGACAAACTTGAGCTCCTCTGGTGTGCCAATGTTGCACTCAGGTGTGTCAACATCGTCACCTGAAATTATACCCTTAACTGCCACATCATTCCCATCGAACAATCTTTCTAACGGGACTAGTCCTCTCGAGATGTAATTGCTCGGTAGTTGAATAATCTGATGATTAGTGATTTTATTTAAAAACACCCCAGGGTGGGGGTCCCCTTCTATGTCAGGATCTTCATCAATGTGCAATGCAGAAAAATCATCAACAGATTGGAGAAATTTTTCGATTTCCAGATCATCTTCAAATACCTTCCAATGCTTGACATTGTCTGGTACAGAGGGTCTATATTTTATTTCAACATCAGATTTGACAATAGGAAGCGTAGGAACTTCAAGAAAACTACTTGTGACAGCTAAAAATTCGGCTGAAGCATTTTCCTCCCTTGGAATGAAAGAAATGTTAAAAGCCAAGAAGAAATTATCAACTAGGTCCCATACCTTGTTCCTGTAATTCTTGAGTCGAGGATGCTTGGCCTGATAAACATTTTTGACCTGTTGGATGATCAATTCTACATCTCCAAACACAACCATCTCCTTTATTCTCATTTCTTTTGCAGCCCTTATACCCAGAACAAGAGCTTCATACTCTGCCACATTGTTGGTGATTTCAAATTCCAGTTTGTATGACAGAGATATAGTCTCTTGACAGGGCGATATGAATATCACTCCGGCACCTGCACCTACACTGGAGGAAGCTCCATCAAAGAAAATCTTCCAAACAGAGGTGCTTGGAGGCATCTCCCAATTAAGAATGGGTTGTTTTTTGATCTGTAAAGGGGCCTCAAGAGTCTTAGTGATCTGTAACAAACTAGACCCTAAGTCAGTGTCAAGTGCAAAGATGGAGTGATTAGTGGGGTTCGCTTCATCACTGACAATATAGGCTAGCTGGGCTTCTCTGTACAACCTCCTGTGTTCCCCTCCAAAAACTGAAATGGTGGCATATGTGAGATCCATCTGTAACCTTCCCCCAAGTCTCTTAATCCAAGACCTTGACAACAACATGCCAAACTTGGGGGGAGCGTCAACTACCACAATGTCCATGACCACACTCTTCATGGGCAGCTGAAACAAAGAAACCATCAGGTCCTTGATGACTCCCAGACATTGCTCCCTTCTCGAATCAAAAGAGTACAAATCATGATAGGCCTTGGTCACCTCTAGTCCTAGTTCTTCCATGACTATCTTAGGCATAAGGTTATGGGAAGCTCCTGAATCCATGAGGCAATTATGCAACACTTTATCATGTATGTTCAGGGAGGTGTAGAAGGGAGGAGAGGAATCGTCTCTGTCTTCTACCATGGTACCTAGGATGATGGATGGCTTCTCATCTTGAAGGTTCAATGAGTTAGAGGGAGGCTGAGGGGACTCAGATTGTAGCAGCTTGGAGAGGGATCTTTTAAAATCTTCATTTTTAACTAGCTCAGAGATGGGGACGGGAATCCTGATCTTTTGAATTTCATGTTCAAAATTAAAAGAGGAAAGAGGCTTGGGAGCTTCCCTTACCTCAATGACAGGTTCTTTAACTGCAGGCAAAGTACTCTGAGCTCTCTTTTCTTTAGTCGTGGTTACTGCATTTTTAATAGGCTTATCTGTTATGAAGGGTTGATCTTGGCTGTCAAAGTCTCCTTCTTTCTTTCTTGACCTGAGATTGTATCGGTTAGAAGTATGGCCAGCCTTCTCTCCCTTACCTAACTCATGTATTTGAGCGTTCATTACGGATTTTTCATAGGTAGACTGAGTTGAATGGGGAAAAGGGGGAGCCTCTTCAACACAATGAATTTCAGGGTCAAACTCATCTATCTATTCTCCTTCTTCATGGGAAACTAGGTTATTTTGGAGGGGGGTTTGAATCCTTTGATCCTCTCTGTCTTTTCCCCTTTTTTCTCTTGGGAAGGCCTTTGGTCCATGGTTATTAGGCCTCTTGAAACCTCTATTATCATCATTTTGGGGATTTCTATACATGGGCTTCCCTTCTAACTCCCACCTTTCCATCCTAGCAGAAAGTGATTTTAGTACTCTGGCTGTCTCATCTGTCTGGTGGGGCATGGGAGAGGAACTGGATGGGGAGGCTTCAGGATTTTTCTTAGATATGTTTCTATCAGCAACGTTTTTGAGTTGTTCAACATCCAATATGTTAGATTCTACTTCCATGGCTGCATCCTGCATATGGGCCAAGGTAGTGGCTCTTCTCTCTCTCAACAGTAGGCAGAAATCAGGATCAAAAGCGCTAGCATAAGTGATCTTTTCTGAGGCTTCCGAAGGCTTTATCTCAATGGGAATTTTATTATACATTTTGTTGAATCTCTTGGAGAAGTCAGAGACAGACTCTCCTTCTTTTCTCTTCAAATATCCAAACTCTTTCATATAATACATGAAATCTTTTTTGTCTCCCCACTGTCTCAAAAAGGCATTATCTAGGGCTTCGATCCCATCAATAGATCCAGGAGGCAGGGCCTTGAACCATTTTCTAGCTTCATCTTGGAGGCTATGGAAAAAAATCCTCATCCATATGTCTGCATGCATGATGACATTATCATCTGTGAAACTGTAAAATGCTTCTAGGTGTTCATATGCAGTTACGTCCCCCTCACCCGTGAACTTGGGTAGTTGCTTGAGGTAACCATCTGCCGGGAGGGCATTGAGGGGCTGAGGTAACACAAGGGGAGCATACCTCGTGGCTATAATAGCCTCCATCCTGGTCATAGGGGGATTAGTGCCAGCCATGGGAGTATTAGGTAGAGGAGAGCGTAGAGGAGAAGGAGTGTGAACAGGAGGCACCAGAAAAGGGTTCCCTGAAGTAGAGAGAGACAACGGGGAAAACAGAGAGAGAGCTAAGGGACTTGAATTTGCAGGTGTTTCTCCCTGTGCAGTAATAGTAATAACAGGAGGGGTGGTGAAACCTTCTGAGGCCCGAGGTCTGTGCTAAGGAACAACTTCTAGGGAGGGAGGAGTGACAAGGATCTCTCTTTTTGATACTAGATTAGGAGGAGAAAACTCAGCAGGAACACTCCCGAAATTAAGAAAATGGGAAACCTCAGAGAAATGATGGTTAGAAAGCTGAGGACAAGAAAATGGAGTTTTTACAGAAGGAGGTGGGGAAATACCTAGTTCGGTGGCGAAGATTTCTTCTCCTGAGGGATTCCCTTTTCTAATAATCACCTCCGGGTCTTCTTCAGGCATGACCAGAGGTAGCTGTGGATGGGACTACGTGTGTCTACCGCTGGAAGCCATAACTAACCCAACAGGTTCACTGCAGTGGAGTCGTCACAATGGAGTCACCAGGTGCACAGTAGCAATCTCAATAGTTCTGATATCTGATGCACCTTTAGAATCAGCTGATCGTTGTTGTTCAATCCTGGGGAAAATATTCAACTTCGTCCCCGGTAACTATGCCAGAAATGTTAGCGTCGGAAGTCACTCCTGGATTGTAGCAGGAGCAGAGCCCGACACCCATCAGTTTAATGTCACGATTTGTTTGTAAAGGGATGATCAAATGGAAGGAAACTCAGAACAATATCGTCTCAACTCTGAAACTAGGCCAGGCATGCATGGGAAAATGAGGTCTTAGATAAACTTCAAACAATGAGTTGTAATAAGGATGAGCAGGGGAAGACTTGTATGAGAAGAGTGCAAAGGTCCGTCATAAACATCAGGTTTCTAATATATTGGAGAAGAAAGCGTCCAAACACAAGATCCTTTTACATTCAAACACAGAAGACCAAAGAATACAATAATGTGACAACAAATCCTTTATCATAACATAACTGCAAAAATTCATGCGAATCATTCGATCATGAACTCTCTGGTATGAGACGAAAACATAGACGGAGTAAGGAAACTGTTTGTCATAAAACAAGAAATCTCAGATACAGATGCACAATGAGGAAACTAGAATGGTTTTTAAAACTTTACAGTCGGGATCTTTTCTCTACCATCGATAGATACAAAAATGGAGAAAACGCCTACATATACTCAAAACAACAACAACAACAAAATCAAGACGTTGCATTAAAACTTTGTGTCTACATGGCTTCTGACAATCTGCACCTGCATTCTCTGAATGATCGTGCACTTATGGCAGAGTCAATCGAACTCCTGACAGTTCCGTGGGTGAATCGACGTGTCTTTAATTCGTCGCCAGACTTTCCCATTATGGCGGAGGCGATGTCTAACCACCACCAACTGCTTCAATAAATGCTTCATTGGGATTGAGGATGGCCTGTCCAACTCGACACTTTTGCGACGCGGAATATCCTTCGCGCTGCCACCTGGATTAGGTGAACGGCCTGATGAATAGGCGTGGATGCCAGCGTGAAGGATGGGGCACATAATGAGAGTTGTGACATCAAACTATGGGGGTGTGAGAGAGGTTACAGGGTAAGACACATGGCGGAAGACAATAAGCGGAGGGGGCAGGAAATGAGATATAATGGGCACATTTTAGTGGGAGGCTGACGTGGAAGAGAGCGGGACACATGGCAGGTGGTGAGTGGATGAAGATATGGGAAAGGGACTACACGGACCAGAAGAGGGGAGATAGATAGATGTTGGGGGGTGAGGAAAGGGCTAAAGGGAGTGAGTCTCATCGCACGGTCAGGTGGAGAAAAGATGGCAGGATGACACAATAAGAAGGGGGGCCCCACGTTGATTAAATGCAGAAAGACCGAGGATGTCCACATTACCTGTGCACCGTTGATCCGGGTGCTCCAATCCCGGCCGTCTGAGACCTGCGTCTTCGCTTCCCGACCCCCCCCCCCTCTCCCTCCTCACTCAACAGCCGGGATTCGGCTCCCGGCCCCCTCCCCCTGTCACTTAAAGGTGGAAAGGTGGGGGGGGGGTCCGGAATCACCCTTCGTGCCATTGATCTGGGCGCTTCGATCGCAGATGTTGAAGAAGTGCGCCCTCAATTCCGGATCCCCCCCCCTCCGCTTAAAGGTAGAAAGGCGGGAGGGCTCCGTAATCCTTTGTGCACCATTGATCCGGGCGTGCGAATTTCTTCCGTCCAAACTTGCTTGCCGCTTACCACAGGCGCAATTTGATTCTTGTACTTAGGGTAAGTGGGTTTTTAACCCACTCCTTTGCATTCTAACCCATCTTACAAGAAATGTCACTAACACATAGCTCGAAAATATATGTGATCTATTTCTCTCTCGGAATGTGCCTCGAAGAGTTGCATGTCCCTTTGTCTCCTGCAGAGTATGTTGAGCACATGAAGGCCTTTTATGACCTATTGCAATGTCTCTGGGAACATAAACTGGAGCTATTGGATCAACTGGATCAATGGATGTCTCCCTCTGAATTGTTGAAGGGGGGAGAAGGTACTATCTTGCTGTCAATCTCCATTTGATATTCTCTGGATCTTCAAAAGGCTATCTCTTCCTCAAAGATGACATCTCTTCTCACCTCGATATTTCTCTGACCAGGTATGTATATCCGATATGCCTTCGAAGATTCATTGCACTCCAAAAATGTACCATTTCTGCCTGAAGGGTCTAGATTGGTTCTCTTCTCCTTGGGTACATGAAAGTATACTGGACACCCAAATATCCTGGAGTGTCCAACCTCAGGCTTTACTCCAGTGAAGGCTTCTTCATGAGTCATGTTCTTCAAAATCTGGTGAGGACTCCTGTAAGCAAGCCCAAAGAGAGTCTCTTGGGCTTACATTTCTCAAGTTTACTAAAATTTCTACGTTTTTTATTTATGTTTGCCTACAACTAGAAAAGAGGCTTGGATTTTCCACCCATGCTAAATTGTAAGGCTATGATTTAGAAGTAATTTTTGTTTTAAGCATTCATTTTTTTTGCCCACTTATCCTTAAGACAAGGTTGAGTGGCTAGGTTTACTTGTTTTCTTTTCAAGTCAAGTTATTTGTTTTTTTTTCATTCTTTTGCCTATGCCTTGCAAAGAGGATTGGCTTAGCCACCCATGTAGTATCGTAAGGATATTTTATCATACTAAATGATTTAATGGTTTTATGCTTCTAGTTTCATTTAATTTCCTCTTTAGTTCATTGTTTATATGTCATAATAGTTAGAAGCATTTCCTTTTTCATTCTTGTATAAGCTCTTGGAAGAAATTTCATTTCTTTTACAGTTTCTTTAAGAACTTTTTATTTCATCTATTCAACCTCTCAACACAAGTAATCTTAATTGATAAATAAATCTACTTATAGATTTAGGAGGATCAATAAATCTAGTAATTAGAGCACCCTCTACTCATACAACTTTCGCCACCAAAAAGGAGGCTTGTGGAGGCTACTTGGGGTACTAGATCATGGATGATCTCACAACACTAGGTGTCCCCCTTGTTGAGCGCCCAAGTTTTCCAGGTTGACCTGTGGAGCTAGGGTAATGCCTTGTTTTCCTTTCTTATTGAGCACCCAACAATCGTTTTGGCCAAAGCGGTAGGATTATTGGGGAAGTCACCTAGTTTAGGCTTCATCTTTACCTCATTTAATTCAACTCTAAAATTTACTCACACAACCTAAGATTTAATTTCATAATCTAATCTAAGTTGTTTTGGGATTTACTTTCATGCAATTTTATTTCAAGCTTTATCTTTCAAGCATTTACATTTCAATTGAGTATTTTTATGGTTGAATGGTTCATCTTTAAAGTGGCACCTTAGTGCCCTTGATGGATTTCTTTTCGAGTTTTTGGTTCTTTGAAGTTGTGCACTAGTGTTTAAGATGCCCTCCTTGTAGTTCCACACCTTCCTTTTGGGTCATTAAAGCTTGGGTTGTAAGTTGTCTCTTGTGGTAAATGCATCTTTGATCTATCTTTCTTTACATATGCAAAATAAATTAAGTGTTAGTTCAATTATTGCTTCACAAGAATAATAGACCTAACAAGTGCATCTTTCCTTTCTTTTGTAAGTTTGTGAGTATTTGTATCTTTGTATAATCATCTAGATATTCTTTATTTGTTGATATTTGTTGTAATTCTTTTGTATCTCATTTAATTTGTAAAGTTATTCTTTCATTTTTACTTATCTCTTTTGTTGTAATTTAATTGACCATGTTGCCCAACCTTAGGCACGAGTCATAGTTGACTTAGGGAAAGGGATGATTTTCATTAAATGTTTTCATTGCATTGCTTCCTCTCATATAGGCTAGCTCCCCCTTACCTTTAACAAACTAAAATGAACTCCTAGAATTTATCTAATAATTCACATAGTAACTAGGGTCTACCCCCCATTGGATTCCCTAGGAGTAAGCCTAGACGAAAGAAATCCAAATCGAGGTGAAAATGAGTTTGGATTTAGGTATTGTGCCTCCAAGAACACACTAAGTGGATTGATACTTTTTCCATGTTTTCAAGTTTGAATTAGGACGATAAAAACTCCCTCTAGAACTATGACCTCTAGAACTTTGACCTGTGGAACTACGCCCTCCATAACTATGACCTTTGGAACTATGACCTTTGGAACTACGCCCTCTAGAACTATGACCTCTGGAACTATGACCTTTGGAACTATGACCTATGGAACTATGACCTGTGGAACTATGACCTTCTTATGGAACTATGAACTATGGAACTACACACTCTAGAACTATGACCTCTGGAACTATGACATGTGGAACTACACCCTCTAGAACTACACCCTCTGGAACTATGACCTCTGGAACTATGCCATGTGGAACTATGCCCTCTGTAACTATGAACTTTGGATCTATGCCCTCTGGAACTATGACCTCTGCAACTATGCCCTCTAGAACTATGACCTTTGGAACTGTGACTTGTGGAAATGTGACCTATGGAACTATGACCTGTGGAACTACAACCTATGGAACTATGACCTCTTGAACTGCGCTCCCTATGACCACTAGAACTTTCACTTGTGGAACTACTCCCTCCAGAACTATGACCTCTGGAACTATGCCCTATAGAACTATGAACTCTGGAACTATGACCTTTGGAACTATGACCTATGGAACTATTACTTGTGGAACTGTGACCTATGGAACTATGACCTATGGAACTACACCCTTTGGAACTATGACCTCTAGAACTATGACCTATGGAACTTTGACCTTTGGAACTATGGGCTCTTGAATTATGACCTTTGGAACTATGAACTATGGAACCGTGACTTGTGGAACTGTGACCTCTGGAACTACGCCCTCTGGAACTATGAACTCTTGAACTACACCCTCTAGAACTATGACCTCTAGAACTACCTATGGAACTATTCCCTCTAGAACTATGACTTGTGGAATGACCCCAAGAACTATGACCCATGGAACTACGACCTTTGGAAATACTCCCTCTAGAACTATGACCCGTGGAACCATGCCCTCTAGAACTATGACCTGTGGAATGACCCCAAGAACTATGACCTGTGGAACTATGAAATTTGGAACTACACCCTTTGGAACTATGACCTCTGGAGCTACGCCCTCTTGAACTATGACATGTGGAATGACCCCAGGAAATATGACTTCTGGAACTACGCCCTCCAAAACTATGACCTCTATAACTATGATCTCTGGAACTACACCCTTTGGAACTATGACCTCTGGAACTATGACCCATGGAATTGTGACCTATGTAGCTACATACTCTAGAAATACCTATGGAACTATGACCTGTGCAATGACCCCAAGAACTATGACCTGTGGAACTATGACCTATGTTAAACTTGGCTAGTCAAGTACCCTTTTGTTGCACAATGTTAGCACTAGAAGTCACCTTCAGATTGCATAGAATTTAAGATCATTACCCATCAGATTATGTGAGTGTAATTGAGTTTTAAGAGGTCAATGGAGAAGACTCAATGATAATAATGTTCTAACTCAGAAATCTGGACTAGCATTTACAAGCAATTGAGGTCTTGGATTAACTTTAGTCAGTAAGTTGGAGTAAAGGTGAGTAGAAGGAAGACTTTGGTGAGAAAGGTGTAGAGGCTTGCTATGGACATCAGGTATTCAAGCAACATAAGGAGGAAAAACTCAAACACAAGATCCTTTTGGATTCAAAGTTCAAGGAAAATGAAAGAAATCATAACAACACTATAATCAAACTTTCATCATAATATAGTTACAACAATTCATGTGAATCAGTCATTCATGAACTCTCTCAGTATCAGAGGCAAATAAGATGGGGTAAGAAAGCTTACTTAGATTAATCAAGAAGTCTCAAATCAAGTACATAGCTAGAGAACCAGTGTTCTTCATCAAAATATTACAATAGCAGGGAGCCTAACTCAACCAATCAATGTTAACAAAATACTAAAACTTCATATATATACTCAGAAATGTTGCAACCACCAGGAGTGTGATCAGACCACTACTTTAAGGTTTTCAATCGGTGCCTGCTCTGTCAGATTGTGTAGGCCTCCTCATGTCAGATGCAAGCCAGGCGCAGTTATGTGCTTTACAGGAAAATATGTCCATAAGGAATCTTCGGATTGACAGTCTTCCTTTATGGCCACTCTCTGCATGTTTTCCATTTATGGGGTGAGATGAGGTCTCAACTATCACCCCCATCTTCAATAACTTCCTTCATAGGGATCAGGATGAGGCCTAACACTCATGAATGTTTCATATGATGCCCATGACTTATGAGAGTCAGTCTCAAAGTCCCGAGGCCACGGAGATCTTCTTATGTGACCAATACAGGGGTTGCAGGTGGCAGGATGATAACGTATGTGAAGGGGTGATGTGGAGCGAAGTTCTTTACGCAAAATTGCATGGAAAAATGAGTGAGAAACGACCATGTGGAAGGAAGCGGTTGGGGGGAGCAGAGGCTGGGATGAGGCTGCGGTGGTAGAAAGAGAGGCAGAGGTGGTAGAGGTAGTGAGGACACCATCATAGGTGGATGTGACATGAGATATAGATGTCAGGAAGTGAGAGGGGTAGGGGGGGAAGGGAAGAGGTGGTAGGCGGAGAAACGATGAGTGGAGGACAGGTGTGAGGGGGCGAGAAGCAGAATTGAAAAGGGAGATTTGATAGGCGGGCAATGTTTGACTGGAATATAGGTGTCGGTGGGAAGTGAGAGAGGTATGGGCGAGTGGTAAGCAGGCTATCTCAGAGTGGGGGTAGGCGGTTAGTGGTTTATCTTGAGGGGGCAGGGTCCAAGTTGATGAGGAGGCACCACTTTAGTGGGGGAACCACACCCGAAAACCAATTACTCGGATGCCCCCCCATTAAAGGTAGAAGGTCAAAGGGGGTCTTATATGGGTTGATGAATATAGATCTGAGCACACTATGCTCAGCCGCCCAGATCTACATGTGCCTTAGTCACAACGCGCAAAAACATGAAATTAACCCTCCCGACTTAGGATAAAGCCAAAAAGTGGGTTTTTAACCTCCCTTCTTCGCATTTTTTACCAAGAGGTCGAAAACACACCCTTTTGATTGGATTTTGACGGTGCTTGAGTTGTTCAAATGTCAAACGTCTTTATTCTTCCTATGGAAATCATGGGAAGAATGCCACATGATTTATACCTTAATGTTCCTAAGGGAAAATATCAATTATTGCTTGATTCCTATGAAGTAGGTTGCAAATTCATGTGTTAACATATAGGCTCCGTGGAGGATAGAGACCTCCCTGTGAGGCTCTAAGAACTCCTTTTGTAGCTTCAGTGCCTTAGTGTTGGGTTTGTGGAGTCATTTATAAAAACCAAAAACAAAAGAAAAATTATATTTACAATGACATAGGAAGCCACTCATGGATTAAGTAAAAACTTCTTCAAAAAATGCCCATTTATAGGGCTACCAAAAACTTCAGCATCCTCCAAATCCTGCAACTTGTAAGTGTTATTTGAAAAAACCTCAGAAACTTTGAAGGGGCCAATCCATAAGGCCTCAAATTTACCATGCTTGCCTTTATCTTGTTTAGGTGCATCCCACTTGAGTACTAGATCTCCCAGCTAGAAATCCTCTTTCATTACTTTTCTATCAAAATCCTGCTTGATCTTCTGTTGATGGTCATGGGCTTTGTCCAGTAGTTTCTCCCTCATCTACTGCACTTCTACCAGCTGTTGTATTCTTCTAATCATATCATCTGGTTCTCCTTGATAGTCTTGGAAGAATTTTTCCACAGGTAAGGCGAGTTGAGAGGAAAAGATGGCCTCAACTCCATACACCAGCTGGAAAGGAGAGACACCAAGAGATCTCTTTATTGTCACTATGTCAACCCATAATGTAAATTTAAGCTTTGAATCCCAACCTTTCTTGTTGTCTTCTAGCAATCTTTTGATGATCTTAATAAGGCTCTTGTTAGATGACTTTGCTAGTCCATTACCTTGGGGGTAGTAAGGAGTAGAGTGAATCAATGTGATTCCAAACTGTTCACAAAACTTAATCAATGGTTTAGCTTTGAAATATGCAGCATTATCAGTGACAATTCTATTTGGACAACCAAATCTTGCCATAATATCTTCAAGAAAACCAATGATTATCTTGTGGGAAGAACTTCTTGTGGGGATGGCCTCTATCCACTTAGTAAAGTAGTCTGTGGCAGTCAATATCCACCTATGTTTACCACTTGAATCGGGATGAATTTTCCCAATAAAATCTAGGCCCCACTACTGAAAGGGTCCTAAAGATACCATGGGATTCAATGGAAAAGACTTGAGCTACTGCTTTCCAGAGAAGTTTTTACACTTGACACAAAACCTGATCTTTGCATAGACATTAGTGAAGAGACTAGGCCAAAAATACCCATCCCTGAGAATATTGTAGGATGTGGTTCTCCAAAAGTGATGCCCTCCACATAAACTGACATGAAAATCATAAATAATTTTTTGGGCTTCCTGTGGGTCTAGACATATCAAAAGAACTCCCAAAGGGTCTTTCTAATATAAGACTTGATCAATAAGATAATATTTAGATGATTTGATATTCAAGTCTCTTACCTTGTTCTTTTCCATGCCATCAGGAGGTTGCAACTTCTGTAGGAAAAATATAATTTCCTTGTGCCACATGCATTTTTCCAATGGGAAGCTGACTTGAAAATCTTCATCAGACAACTCTGCTTGCTGATTTTCTGAAAAATTGTTGATAAAATTGACCCCCAAAGATTTGCAATTAGATTTTTCCAACAACCTAGCTAAACCTTGGCCTTTAACCAGTTTGGTAGGCTTTATTTCAATCCCAAATTCAAGGATCTTGGCAATACACTTGCTCCTTCTTCCATCAATTTCAGGTTGGATGAGGATCTCCTTCACAGAAGCTGAAGGGACATATGCAATGACCTTTGAATGAAGAACATAGACTTTGAAAGCCTTGAGGGATTTCACCAAATAATAGGCCTGATTTTCCATGATGTCATACCTTGCCTCAACTTCTCTCAATGCCCTACTAAAAAAGGAAATGGGAAGCTCCAACCTTTCAACATTTTTCTGCAATAAAACAGTTGCTACTATGTCAAATGAAGCGAAAGAGAAAATTAGAAAATCCTTGGAGTAATCAGGACTGATGACCACATGTGCTTCAGTCAAGGCCTTCTTTATTTGATCAAAATAATTTTGAGATTTTACAATCCACTTGACTTCGTTTCCCTTCCTCAACATGGCTATAATATATTTTACCATTTCAACAAAATTAGAAACAAACTTTCTCAAAAAATTAATTTTCCTCAAGAAAGACTGAGATTCTTTCTTGGATCTAGGCAATGACAAGGTTTGGATAAATTCTACCCTACTAGGATCAATCCTTACTCCCTTGGATAATATTATGTGCCCCAATAATTTCCCCTTCGTCATGGAAAACAATGACTTTTTAGGATTTAAGGAGAGATCAAATTTCCTGCATTTCAAGAAGACCTTTCTCAGATAATAAAAGTGCTCTTTATCAGGCACGGAGAAAATTGTAATGTCATCCAAATAGATGACTACAAATTTATCTTTTTCTCTGATGAATGCAGTGTCCATAGCTCATTGTAAGGTTTCCCCTGCGTTCATCAATCCAAAGGGCATCTTAGCATACATGAATGTACCCCAAGGAGTAGTGAAGGTTGTCTTCTCTCTGTCTTCGAGCAAGACAAAAATCTGATTGTAGCCAGAAAAGCAATCAATCATGGACATCCTAGATGCACCAGTCACCCTCTGTAATATGTGCTCCATCTTTGGCAGGGGGTAATTGTCCTTCTTAGAGCTTCTATTCAAGTTCCTGAAATCGACACAAAGTCTAATTTCTCCATTCTTCTTTCTGACTGGGACCAAGTTGGACACCCATTCAAAATACCTCAGAGGGATGATAATCTGGGCATCCAAAATATTTTTCACCTCTTTCTCCATAATACGCAGCAACATAGGATTTATTTGTCTCAATTTCTGCCTAAATGGTTTGGCCTCTTCCTTCAATGGTATCTTATGTTTAATGGCACTTGTGTCATATGCTCTGAGATCTTCATATGTCTAAGAAAACACATCCGCAAATTCTTTTAACAACTCTGCATATTCAACACTTTGTTCCCTTGACAAGCTGCTTGACAACTTGACAAATTTTGGATTTTTCTTTGTACCAATATTTTACTCAACTATATCAGCATCATCAACTGAAATTTTAACCTTCACTACCACATCATTCCCGTCGAATAGTCTTTCCAAAGGAACTAGTCCCTTTGGAATATGATTTCTAGGAAACTGAACAATATGATGATGGATAATTTTTCTTAGAAGAACATCGGCATGAGGATTATTTTTAGAGTCATGATCTTGATCTATATGTAATGCAGAAAATTCATCAACAGACTCAACAATTTTTTGAGCTCCAGATCATCCTCAAACACCTTCCAATGCTTGACATTGTCAGGTATAGAGGGCCTATATTTCACCTCTACATCATACTTAAGTCTTGGTAGCAATGGGACTCTGAAATGGCTTGTTGAAACAACCAAAGAATCATCCATGGTATTCTCTTCTCTTGGAATAAATGAAATGTTGAAAGCCAAGAAGAAACTCTCAACTAGGTCCCACATTTCGTTTCTATAATCTCTGAGCCTAGGATGATCATCTTTGTAAATACTTTTGATCTGATGAACAATTATTTTTGCATCACCAAATACTGATAGCTCCTCAATCCCCATGTCCTTTGTAGCCCTTAAACCCAAACCAAGAGCTTCATACTCTGCCATGTTGTTGGTAGCCTCAAATTCTAGCTTGTAGGACAAATCTATAGTCTCTTGATAAGGTGAAACAAAGACCACTCCGGCACCAACACCTTCCTTAGAAGAGGCTCCATCAAAAAACATCTTCCATACAAAGGTAGTTGGAGGAGGGGTTTCACAAATAGTGATGGGATGCTTTCTGATTTCAAGAGGAGGTTTAGGAGCATTAGTGAGATGCAATATGTTGGATCCCAAATCAGTGTCAAGAGAAAAAATAGGATGGTTGGTGGGGCTTGTTTCATCACTAATGATGTAGGCAAATTGATATTCGCTGTAAAGTCTCCTTTGTTCACCCTTGAACATAGGAATGGTGGTGTATGAAAGACACATCTGCAAGGTTCCGCCCAGCCTCTTTATCCAATATCTAGATAGGAGCATCCTGAACTTAGGGGGAACATCAGACACTACGATATCCATGACCACGCTCTTCATTGGCAGCTAGAATAGAGAAATGGTCAGGTCTTTGATAACCCCAAGGCACTTCAGCTTCCCAGACTCAAAAGAATAAAGGTCATGGTAGTCTTTTTTAACCTCCAACCCGAGTTCTTCCATGACAATCTTAGGTATAAGATTGTGCAATGCCCCTGAATCCATCAAGCAGTTATGCAACACCTTATCATGAATGTTCAATGAAGTGTATAAGGGAGGGGAGGAGTCATCTCTATCCTCTACCAAAGGCCCTAATATGATATCTGACCTTTCATCTTAGAGGTTAACTGAGTCTGTGGAGTGAGATGCAGGTTTGGGCTAAAAATGTTTTGATAGGCACCTTTTGAAATCCTCATGCTTGACTAACTCTGACAGAGGTACAAGGATTCTAATCTTTTGAATCTCATGCTCAAATCTATAAGGGGAGGGAGGCTTAAAAATATCCTTCACCTCTAGGATAGAAATTTTGACCACTGGTGGGGGGCTCTGTGCCTTCCTTTCTTTTCTATTATCTATTATATCTCTAGCAGGTTTCTTAGCTCTAGCAGGTCATTCAAGAGTGTCATGATTTCCTTCCTTCTTCTTGGATCGAAGGTTATATCTATTTTCATCACTGGTGGTCTTTTCTCCTTTGCTTAGCTCATTCAGTTGATTACTCATGAGGGCTTCTTCGTATACAGACTGATTTAAATGAGGGGTTGAAGAGTTATGTCCAAGGCAATGGATCTCAAGATCAAAATCTTCTTCCTCTCCATCTTCATTGGTAACCAGGTTATTTTGGAGAGGATTTTCGATTTTATGATCATCTCGGTCTCTGTTTCTTTGATCTCTTTAGATCAGTGTTACCAAAACCGAACGGGAACCGTTAAAACCGGTCAGTCCAACCAGTTCCAAGCCCAGACTAGTTCAAACCGGTCCCTTAAACTGCTCCAGACTGGTTCCATATGGAACCGTTTTTTTTTGGCTGAACCAGTCGGTTCCATACGGAACTGGTTTTTTTTTGCCAATGAGGCCCACGGCCGAAAAAGTGAGGGAATTTTTTATTTTAAAAAAAAATTATGGTTAGGGGCATGGATGGGAAGCTTCTAGAATTTTCTAGATCCCCTAATGAAGCTATAAAGCCAATCCCACCCCCTCTCTTTCACTCACACTACTCATTTGGCTTCTCTTGAGTTTTTGAGCTAAGGGTTTTTCTTGAGTTTAGAGAGCTGATTGAAGGGCTGAGTTGGAGAGGTTGCTAGGCTGCTTTGGAGAGGTGATTGTTGGGCTCATTTGGAGATTTATTTTGCCTCTTTTCTTGAAGCTTATTTGGAGAGTTATTTTGTCGAATTTGGGAGCATATTTGGAGCTATTTTGGAGCATATTTCTTGGACAGATTTGGAGCTTATTTCATGGGTAGATTTGGAGCTTTTTTTCAAGGTATGTTAACTATGCACTTACTCCCCTTAAAAATGTTGTTTTTAATACAAAAAAAGTATTGTTGTTTTCAACTTTTTCCCTAGGCTCTAGCCTCTAGAAATTAAAATTTAAAACTTAAAACTTAAAACACATAGGGTTTTTATTTGCATATTTTTATTTGTTTCCATGGCTCCTAAAGACAAGAAGGATCTAGCATGGCTTCATTACCAATTGAGTGATGGGACAATGGTTTTTAATTATTGCAAAAAGGAGGTTGGTGGGGGGAGGTATTCATAGAATCAAACAACATCTATCCAATGCAAGGGGGAATATAAAACCATGCTTAGAAGTTCCTGATGAACTAAAAGTTGAGATGATGGGCCTTCTTGAAAGCTATCAAGCAGATAAATCCAAGAATAAGAAGGTTCGAAAAGAGGTGGGGAAAAGTAGTGGTGGAACTAGATTTGATAGTGATCCTCAATATAGAATTCCTAGTTTTGAGGAATCCTCTGCTTTCCCAATCCCTGGGCATGATCCTTATACCAATCCTAGGGAAGAAGTAGAAAATGTTGGTGGAAGTGGTGCTGGTGCATCATGATCCAAAAGGCCTCATGGTAACCTTGCCTCATTTTTTTTACCCCGCACTACCCTTGGTTCTCAACCCACTATTGATGCCAAATGGAAGAAGATAGAAAGGGAGGTTGCTTGGGAATGCATTGCTAGGTGGTGGTATGATGCAGACATACCTTTCAATGTTGCAAGGTTTATTTATTACCAACCTATGTTGGATGTTGTAGCTTCATGTGTATCGGGCTTCAAGGGACCTGGTTATGAGGATATTAGGGGGAATCCGTTAAAAAATGAAGTTGAAAGAGTAAAGGAATACCTCACAGAGTTCAAGGAGTCATGGTCTAAAACAGGGTGCACAATCATGTCTGATGGATGGACTGATCAGCGATCTCGCACCATTCTTAACTTCATTATTGCTTTCCCTAAAGGAACTATGTTCCTTAAATCAGTGGATGCATCTGATCAAGTGAAAGATGCAAATTTACTATTTTGTCTTTTGGATGAAGTAGTTGAGGAGGTGGGGGTGCAAAATGTTGTACAGGTTATCAAAGATAATGCTACAAATTATGTTGCAACTGGAAGGATGTTAGAGGAGAAGCATCGTACCATTTGGTGGACTCCATGGTCAGCCCATTGTTTGGACCTCATGCTTGAGGATATTGGGAAAATTGAATGGGTGAAAAAAATAGTGGAACAAGGTAAAAGAATAACAAGGTACATCTATAACCACTCATGGGTTTTGAACCTTATGAGAAAAAACACTGATGGAAGAGAGATTATTAGGTTATCTATCACACGTTTTTCAACGAATTTTCTTACGTTGCAATCCATGATTGACCAAAAATCCAACCTAAGGAAGATGTTCTCTTGTGATGAGTGGAATTCATCTCAGTGGAGAAAGAAGGCCGAAGGCAAAGAAATTGTTGAAAAAGTGTATGAGAAATCATTTTGGAAAAGGGCAGAGGAGATAGTGCTATTTAGTGCACCTCATGTAAATGTCTTGAGAATGGTGGATGGTGATAAACCAACCATGGGTTTTGTTTATGAGGCCATGGATCAGGCCAAGGAGGCAATAAGGGAAGCATATTAGGGTAAAAGGCAAAAGTATCTTCCTTTGTGGAGAATCATTGATGAAAGATGGAATAAACAACTCCATCGGCCATTACATGCTGCAGGATATTACTTGAATCCCAGGTAAGTAGTAAGTAATTTCAAAGTTTTTAAGAGATATTATTAAATTTTATTTCGCAAATGTTTAAACTTTAGCTAATGTTTCAATGTTCAAACTCATTGACTCTTAAGTTTTAAATCTTTGAAAGGTACCATTACACAAAAGATTTTGAAGCAGATGGGGAGGTAAAAGAAGGATTAGACAAATGCCTTGAGTGCATGGTCCCTGATTCCAATAAACAAGATGAGATACACAACAAACTCTTGCATTTCAATGAGAGTATTAGTACCTTTGGCATGTCTATGGTTGTTCTAAGTAGAGCAAGAGATCGACTAGGTACGTAATTGTAAAGTCTTTCAAAGTTTCAATTATATTATTCATGGCAAAAATTAAATCAAACTTTCAAAATCCTTTGCTAAATATCTTTTGTCTTTACATGCAGCTTATTGGTGGCAGCAATTTGGTAGCCAGTGCCATGAATTGCAGAAATTTGCAGTTCGTATATTGAGTCATACATGCAGTGCTTCTGGGTGTGAATGTAACTGGAGTATTTTTGAGCGTATACACACCAAGAAGAGAAACCGTTTAGAGAAAAAATAGTTGAATGATATGGTCTTTGTTCAGTATAACCTTAGGTTGAGGTGCAACCAATTGATGAACAAGACCCATGAATCCAAAAACATATTATTGGATGATATTGATCCCTCATCAGATTGGGTTGTGGATACTCAGTCATCAACTTTTGACCATGAAGACCTTTCTTGGATGGATTTGGATCCTGAGCCACATCAGGAGAATGTGGCCACTGATGCTGCACCTGTATCTTTGACTTCTAGACCAGGGGAATCAAGCCAGGCTCAAAATCCCCCTGTTCAGTCTACTCATGTTGAGAATGTAGATGATGAATTTGAGTCAGACTCTGAGTCCTTTAAGTCTTCCTTTCAATATGCAGATTCAGATTATTAGATTGTGTAGTCTCTGACTCTCTAGAGTTATTTTTGGCCATTTAGAGCCTTCTTAATGATGTATTTTGATTCGTCTATTCATATGGACTCATGGAGTTCACTTACTCTTAGTGATATTTTGGTTTTATACACTATTACTTGTTATATATATATGATAAACTTTGCAAATTTGTGTATAATGGTTTGGAATCTGGATTCACATGGATGCACATGAATATATATGAGAAACTTTGCAAATTT
>JZKD02S1821178.1:53944-77114 GCA_000966675.3 Picea glauca | reverse complement strand
GGGCTAATAAAATAAGTTTAAAAAAATCACTCTAATACAAAAAATTCGCCCAATAAAAAATTAGAGGCCCCTTAATTTCGCCCATGGGCGAAATTTCGCCCCTAAAATCATCTATGCTTCTAGATTCACTTGAATCCCAACAAATGTAATTTTTGCGTGGCGTTGGCCCGTCTACTAGGTTTCATAGTTTCAACAACAGGGATCATGGTCGATCCTCTCAAGGTTGAGGAAATAGTTCAGTTTCCTCCCCCACATACAATCCTTCAACTTTAGAGTTTATAGGGAAAAATGAACTTTTTGCGGTGTTTCAACACAAACTATGCTGAGATCACAAAGGGATTTATGTGTTTACTAAAGAAGAACATTCCTTTTTATTGGGACGAAGCCGCTCAATGCTCCTTCAAAGCATTGAAACATGCCCTCACCACTTCCCCTTTGCTTCATCCACCCAATTATAACAAAGATTTCTTATTATACTTGGCTACGACAGAGTAGACCATCAACATGGTCTTAGTTCGGGAGGATGATTTGCTCTCAGAATATGTGATTTATTACCTGAGCCGAGGCCTGGTTGGACCAGAACTCAATTATTCTCACATTGAAAAACTTGTGTTGGCAGCAGTTCATGCTGTCCAACGGTTCTGTCATTATATTTTGTTTCTCAAGACCACCATCATTGTCGTTGTGAATTTGTTTCAATACGTGTTGAAACGACGGGTAATCGGTGGAAAGATCAGTAGATGGATAGTTTTCCTCTAGGAATTTGACTTAGATTTCGTTTCGATGAAATCCAAAAATTCACTGGTCTTTGCGGAACTCATCTCAGAACTTCTGATCAAGTTAGGTGATGTTATGCCCGAAGAGTCACCTATTCAAGGAGACATGTTTTTGATATCATCTTTGTCACACACCCACTACAACAACTTATATTTTTCATCTTTTCTTCGAGGAACAAAATCCTCAAGACTTATATGGGGCCTAACGCAGACCCTCTCTTCCCTTATCCTCCTCCAAACGACCACAATTTGGCCTTAGCGCAAGTGCCTTTTGCAATTCGCGAGTCCGGAATCAAGAATCTCGACTCCCTTTTATCCAAACACCAATACCTGAGATACTATACTGGTATGGAAACCTCCTCACTAGCACCTGCTACAAGTAACCATAGGCTAGGCCAAACACTAGCACCACTCACAACCTTGCCAGTTGAGGTGTTGAGCTCTCGTGCTCCTCCTTCACAAATCCCCGAGACGCGAGAGGTGAATGTTGCATGGACTCTGCCAAAGTAATGTGCACACGCCACTTGTCAACCCTTCTATACTCTTCTCACGAGCCGTGTCATCGCCGCCTATCGCACAAGACCTCGGCTCTCGACCATTCATGACCTTAGCGATCAAGGTGCAACTTCTTCATCCTGCGAAACCCTGAGCCACAATAAGTGAACAGTGGGTTGACTCTTTCCCAGTGTGACACGTGTCCACCACCAGTTACCTGCTTCCTAGGTTAAATACTAGTGCTACTCGCATATCACAACTTCACAAGTTGGAGTGTTGAGCCCTCATGCTCCTCCTTCGTGAGTTCCCGAGATACGATAAGTCAACAACGGGTTGACTCCTTCCCACGCGACATGTGTCCATCACCTGTCACCCGTTCCCACCTTTCTCTGGGCACTTTTTGTTACGCCACCTGTCAACCACGTGGTCCCCACTTAAGGATGGGTCATGTGATTGCATGAGCCCTCAACGCTTGGCACTTCACGACTTCTACAATCGAAAAGAAACTCCCTCAAGTTTTGAACCCCTGATAGGCGATAACCACGAAAGTTCTGATCCAATGATTCTCCCGTGCCTTAGGTCCAATGGCCACGATTACGTCGTGATCTCGCGAATCATGAGTTCATGCAGTCCTACCCTTGACCATACCAAGTTGTGAGTCATCGAAATGCTACTCTCCTGCCTATACAAAGGCTAAGATCGATGGACATTAGGGCTCCATCAGATCCTTGGATCTACGGTCCTGGGTCCCATCGCTACTTGCAAAGTCTAAAAGGGGCGAGGTGTTAATGCCTGTACTCCTTCTCTAGATCCATTGGTATCGATAGATCTGGGGTATTCCTGAAAGGATTCTGACCGTTCATCTATCGAATGATAGGGTATTCTCTCTTTCTATAATTGGGCTTGCTATCCCATCTGAGCTTGAATCACATAATTCAACTTCTTCGGGCTTCAAAATCCCACGACTTTGAGACCTTAGAGAGCTATCCTTCCTTGCATAAGGTTTCCAGACCTGGATCACATGAACCTTCAGACAGTTCTTGGGCAATTGTCCCAAATCTTAGTTGAGTCTCTAGGTAAAGGTTCGGCACGGTTCCAAGGTTTATGGGGTAATCCTCGGAGAAGAGTACTCTCGAGGGGATTTCCTGGAACATTACGAGAGTCGAACAAATAAGACAATTCTTGGTGGAGTGAACTCATGCCCCAAACTTAATAATTTGTATAGAAACCAATGATGGAATGTAAGTGGTACACATACATCCATTATTTCCAGTCTAACACACCAGGCAATCATTCTACACAGAAATTATTATGGGAATATAAACATAAGCATGTATTCATGATATTCAGTTCGAAATACAAGGTATAAAACACTTATTAGATCTACCAAGCTTGATGCAACTGCTGAGAGGGGTGATCGTTTCCACCCAACCATAGACTCAGTGACTCCAAATGGATTTACCACTAGCCACCCCCGAGCTAGACCACGATGCTTTGAGGTTCAGTCTCCTACTTCTAGCTCAACAGAAATCAAGGATGAAGGTTACTCTCCTTCTCCTAATGAAGGAAAATAATCTAGGATGAAGGTTACTCTCCTTCTACTAGTATTGAGAACTCCTTGTGTTTCCAAGGTTTCTCCAGTCTCTTTCGTGATTCCCCATCGTGCGCACTGCTCTCTTCCTTACCACATTTCCTCTCTTGCCAATTTCTATCTGCAAGGTTGCGTGTGGCGCGAATTCCGCTGTATGTGTTCAGGTCTGAGGGATGTTACGGATGGGCGGTTCACCCCCATCCCCTCATTATCTCTTGAGGAGCCTCCCCACCTACCAATTTGACGGGAAATTCATTCCAAGATCAGAGCTTCTTTTGTTTGTGAGCAAGTATAAACCAGTACGGTACTAGCTCGGTGGAAGTTAACGCAACCATTCTAGGTCCCTCCCACCACCTCTCATTAGGCATCATGGTCTCTTTTAGCACATCCCTCTCCCAACAGTCATGAAACACATATCCATAACACAATTTACATTCATCGACCTTTTATTCAAAGGTCCATCAAATCAAACATTCACATCTTTGAGTTTTCCATAGTTCTTGGCTAATATAGTTATTTTTACAGACTAGGGGAAACATGGTGTTACAATTCCCTCCCCCTTAAAAGAACATCGTTCTCGATGTTCTATCTATCAATATGACGTGTATGTTCAGAAGTAAAAAAAATCAGATATGCTTGTTTCATGGCATCTTCCATTTCCCACGTAACCTCATCTGGGAAAAAATGTTTCCAATGCACCTTGACTTGTGCAATGGTTCAGTTCCTGAGTGGGGTTTCCTTTCTGTCAAGTATGAATTAAGGTTTGGCAAGAATTCTCCCTTCAGTTCCACTTGGATCACAGAATAGTCAATTATATGATTAGAATCATGTACGTATATCTTCAATAATGAAACATGAAAAACATTATGTGCTTTTACTGTGGGAGGAAGTGCTAGCCTATAGGCTACAGGTCCCACTCTATCTATAACTTCAAAAGGTCCACAATACTAAGGTGCCAACTTGGCACAAGATCTCATCCTCAGGGAAATCTTCCTGGGCCTAACTCTGAGATATACATGGTCTCCCGTCTTGAATTCTCTCGGAGTTCTCAATCGGTCAGCGTAACTTTTCTGTCTGTTCTGAGTGACCTTTAGATTTTGTTTTATCTGAGTCACTTGTTGTTCCTTTTCTTTCAAAATTTTGGGTCCAATAGTAACTCTGTTCACGGGATTACTCCAACTGACTGGAGTATTGCATGGTCTACCATAGAGGACTTTGAAAGGGCTCATATTCAGGGATTCTTGGTAGCCATTGTTGTAGGGGAATTCCACCAGTGGCAGGAAATCTTCCCACTTCTTAGGTTGATGAATTACATGCATTCTTAGCATGTCTTCCAATATTTGGTTCACTCTTTCCATCTGTCCATCGGTTTGAGGATGATAGGTGGTGCTAAACAATAATTTGGTCTCTAGACCAACCATCAAGGATTTCCAAAAGTTGGAAGTAAATTTTGTGTCTCTGTCAGACACGATCTCTTTAGGCATACCATGTAGTTTGAATATCTCCTTCATGAATATGCTGGCGATATCTATTACCTTGCAAGTTGATTTGACGTTGATAAAATGGGTAGACTTGCTCAATTTATCCACCACTACCATGATGTTGTCATTCTATTTGGTCATTTTCATAATCTGGTGATGAATTCCATGGAAATGGTTTCCCACTTCCATTCCGGGATTGGTAGAGGTTGTAATAATCCTACTGGGTGTTGGTGTTCTACTTTAACCTGTTGGAATTCTATGCATTTGGCTAAGTAATCAGTTATGTATTTCTTCAATCCAGGCCAATAGAATTGTTTCCTGGTGGTTGTCATCATATTCTGGTATCCGGGATGACCAATATATGGTCTTTTATGTAGTTCATCCATTATGACCCTCTTCAATTCATCACATTCTGGAATATACAATCTATTTTTGTAAGTTAGAAGACCTCCATCTATCATCTGGTAGCCTTCATACTTTATTCATGTGGGTTCTTGCTCTAGGTACGAGGTCACGGTCTGGAAGAATGTGTCTATTTCTTGTGCATTCCAGAATCTTTCCTTGACATTCATCTTGCAGGTGCTCACCGCTGCCAGATAAATTGTTTTCATACTTCTGCTAAGGGCATTGGACACCTTATTTTCCTTTCCCTTGATATGTTTGATTTCAAAATCAAACTCACTAAGAAGGGCCATCCACCTAGCTTGCCTAGCATTGAGTTTTGGTTGGTCAAATAGATATCGCAATCCATAGTGGTCTGTCATAAGTACAAATTTTCTTCCCAGGAGGTAGTGCCTCCACATTGTTAAGGCATGCACTATGGCGGCTAGTTCTAGATCATGGGTCACATAGTTGACTTCATGCTCATTCAATTTTCAGGATTCATAGAAGACTACACTTCCTCCTTACATAAGGACTCCTTCGAGCCCTTCCCTACAGGCATCTGTGCACACGAGGAAGTCATCTTTGGGACTAGAAATCTTCAACACAGGTGCGTGGGTCAGTAGATGTTTTAGGGATTGAAATTTTTCTTCACATTCTTGTGTCCACGTGAATTTATCTCCCTTCTTCTGGAGGGCAGTGATTGGACAACCAATCTTGGAGAATCCTTTTATAAATCTCCTATAGTATCCAACTAAGCCCGTAAAGGATCTGATATATGAAACGTCCTTTGGGGTAGGCCACTCCATGATAGAACTGATCTTGTTAGGGTCTACTGCTACTCCTTATTCAGATATGACATGGCCCAAGTAATGTATTTACTTCTGGAAAAAGTCGCACTTGCTAAATTTTGCATAGAGCTGATGTTCTCTTAGCACTTGAAGCATGAGTCTAAGATGTTCCTCATGTTCCTCTCTATCCTTGGAGTAAATTAATATATCGTCAATAAAAACTAGTACAAATTTGTCTAGGAATTTTCTAAGCACATTGTTCATCAAGCACATAAAAGTGGCAGGGGCATTGGTTAATCCAAATGGTACTACCACAAACTCATAGTGACCATATCTCGTCCTGAAGGAAGTTTTGTAGATGTCTTCACCCTTGATTCATACTTGATGGTATCCATATCTCAAGTCAATCTTTGAGAGGATGGAAGCACCTCCCAAATGATCGAACAGGTCATCGAACCCGGGTAAGGGGTACTTTATATTTATGGTTACCTTGTTTAGTTGTCTATAATCTATGCATAGTCAGAGGGTACCATCTTTCTTCTTTACAAACAGAACTGGTGCTCCCCATGGAGACATGTTGGGCCGGATATATCCTTTGTCCATCATTTCTTTTAGTTGTAATTTAAGCTCAACTAGCTCAGGTGTGCTCATCTTGTAGGGTGTCCTAGACACTGGCACTGCTCCCAGTGCAAGTTCTATCGAGAATTCAATGTCCCTTCTCAGAGGTAGACCGGTACCTCTTTCAGAAATACATATCTATATTCTCTTAGTGTGGGGTGGTCTTCGAGGCTTGGTTTGTCATCTTCAATTGATTCCAACACATGTATGGCATAAAGTAGACATCCCTTTCTGCAATACTTTCTCATTTGAAGGGATGATATTCGTCTCACTGAGACAGGTTTTTGGATCCCTCGAAGGGTTATCCTTCTTCCTTCTTCACCTACACATTCTAAAGTTTTATGGTAACAGTCAAGTCTGGCTTTATATGTGGCTAGCCAGTCCATTCCAATCAAAATGTCATATGATCCTAGGGGTAGTATGTTAAGGGTTGCTTGGGTGGGGAATTCACCCATAGTGAATTGGCAAGCTGGTATGACCTTTGCTACCTTTATTTTGGTGCCAGTGGATAACTGTACCAACCATGGCTTGGCATGTTTATGTGGCTGTAATTTACGCTTATCAACAACCTTAGGAGATATATAACTCAAATTTGAAACAGGGTCAATTAGAATAGACACTAGATGGTTGGTGATCATACCTTCCATTTCCATCACTGAAGCTTGGTGGTCAGCTTGTTTATTATCCAAGGCTACATAAATTTGCAGCACACTCCTAGCCATGTCATTGACGGTGGTAGATTCCTAAACTTTGTAAATTCTTCGACTGTTCTATTGTCGATGTGGGCAGTCCCTCAGTAGATGTTCTTCTCCACAACCTCAACATTTCAAGGGTTCTCTCTTTGGGTTATCAATCTTTCTTGGGGTATATCTATAAGGTTTATTTTCGCTCTGGGAGGGGAAATTTTGCTGGTGTACACTTCGGGTTGGGAAGCTCATCCTTGAGTCCTTTTTATAGTTTTTAAATCTTGGGGATTTAAACACCTTTTTCTGGAATCCCAAACTATTCTTCTGCTTCTAGTTTTTGCGAGGTTCTGTCCGATGCCCCAACTATTCATAACAATATCTTGCCTTTAGGATAGTGTCTTCTAGGGTCTTTGGCTTGTCAAACTCAATCCTGTTCTGATAGCCCTTAGGTAGTCCACTAATGAATTGTTGCACCTTTGAATTCTCTGCTTTTATATAGGGTACGCACCTCAGCAATTCGAGGAATTTGCTGACATATCCTCTATGGTACGTTGCCCCAGTTTGAGTTCATAGAAATCTTTAGTCTTTTCGTCGAAATAATTTTCCGACAGATACTTCTTTCTGAAGTATTTCTCAAACCGTTCCCAAGATAGGTCCTCTTCGTGAATCCCTTTTACATTCTTAAGGTCTTCTCACCAAATGGAAGTCTTTCCATTCAAGTTGAAAGTGGCTACTCAGGCCTTCAAATTTTCTGAGAAGTCATGGACTCTAAAATACTTCTTTTGTCCAAGCAGCCAGGCCTCCACTTCCTCCCCCTTCTTTATTTCACAGTCGAAAGAGGGTGGTTTGGCCTTCTTGAATTCTTCGACATTGTGACTTTTGGAAGGATTTCGCTTCTTCCATTTTATTCGGGAATAAGAACTAGTTCTACTACTAGAAGATCCCTCCGAGTCGTCAGTTTCCTTTCCAGAGGAATTGTTCGATGCTTGTCCCTTATCTATGGGGTGGACCTTTCTCGAGGTTCTCTTCCCAGTGTGGCCACTTAAAAGACCATGTTTCCATATCTCAGGTGGACTTCGACTTTTCTTTGTCTGTCTTCAGTCCGCGTGATTGGTGTCAAGTTCATGTTGCAATTGTCTTTGTATGTCAGATAAACTCTGTAGCAAGACTGCATTAATTTATGTCTTCTTCTCTTGCTCTTTTATCAACCTCTCGTTGTCGGCCTTGTAGCTCTGTAGTTAGACAATGAGGCTTCTCACAGTCTTATCTAGATCGGGAGGGGTCTCTACCGCTCTCCTTTCGTCAGACTCTTCATCTCTATTGTGGGAGCCATCCCCCACTTCATGGTGTGTCACCATTCTATGCATCTACAGTTTCTCGTGGTTGATAATCCGCTTGTTGTGAAAGAAAAACACTTATTGTTAGTCAACATTATATTCATTCACAATCAACGCATAATTCATATTTTTCAAATGCATACAAACAATAGGAATTTTCATTCTTAACTTCGGCTTTTTCTAAAGGGGTTAAGATAGAGGGTTACTCTTTTTAAGAGTACTTCAAATGGATACTCTGCGCAACTCGTTCATGAGCTCAAGCAGGCCAAGAGATGTAACCATAATTTGATACCAATTTGTCACACACCCACTACAACAACTTAGATTTTTCATCATTTTCTTCGAGGAACAGAATCCTCGAGACTTCTATGGGGCCTGGCATAGACCCTCTCTTCCCTTATCCTCCTCCAAATGACCACAAGATGGCCTTAGCACAAGCGCCTTTTGCAATTTGCGAGTCAGGAATCAAGACTGTCAAATCCATTTTCTCCAAACACCGACACCCAATATACTATACTGGTATGGCTCCCTCCTCACTAGCACCTACTATAGGTAACCGTAGGCTAGGCCAAATGCTAGCACCACTCACAACCTCACCAGTTGAGGTGTTGAGCTCTTGTGCTCCTCCTTCGTGAATCCCCGAGACACGAGAGGTCAATGTTGCATGGAATGTGCCAAAGCGATGCGCACACGCCACTTGTGAATCATGCTATACTTTGCTCACGAGCTGTGTCACCACCGCCCATTGCATGAGACCTCAACTCTCGGTGTTTTTTGGCCTTAGCAATCAAGGTGCAACTTCTTCATCCTGTGAAACCCCGAGTCACGATAAGTGAACAGTGGGTTGACTCTTTCCTAGTGTGACACATGTTCACCACCCATTACCCGCTTCCTAGGCTAAATACTAGCGATACTCACATTTCATGACTTTGCAAGTTGGAGTGTTTAGCCCTCATGCTCCTCCTTCACAATTTATCGAGATATGATAAGTCAACAATGGGTTGACTCCTTCCCAGGAGACATGTCTCCATCACCTGTCACCCGTTCCCAAATTTCTCTGGGTGCTTGCTTTTATGCCACCTGTCAACCATGCCATCCCCACTTAAGGATGGGTCACGTGCTTACACGATCCCTCAACGCTTGGAACTTCATGACTTCTACAATCGAAAATAAACTCCCTGAATTTCTGAACCCCCTATAGGCAATAACCATGAAAGTTTTGATCCAACAGTTCTCCCGTGCCTTGGGTCCAACAACCACAATTACGTTGTGATATCGTGAATCATTAGTTCATGAATTCCTACCCTTGACCATACCAAGTCGCGAGTCAGCAAAATGCTACTCTCCTGCCTATGCAAAGGCTAAGATCGATGGTCATTAGGGCTCCATTAGATCCTTGGATCTATGGTCCTGGGTCCCATCGCTACTTGTGAAGGCTGAAAGGGGCGAGGTGCTAATGCCTACACTCCTTCTATAGATCCATCGATCTCGATAGATCTAGGTTATTCCCGAAAGGAATCTGACCGATCGTCTACCGAATGATAGGGTATTCTCTCTTTCTATAATTGGGCTCACTATCCCTTCTGAGCTTGAATCACAAAATTCAACTTCTCGGGGCTTCAAACTTCCACGACTCCAAGACCTTAGAGAGTTATCCTTCCTTGCATAAGTTTTCCAGACCCAAATCGCATGAAACTTCAGACAGTTCTTGGGAAATCATCCCAAATCTTAATCGAGTCTCTAGGTAAAGGTTCGGCACGGTTCCAAGGTTTACAAGGTAATCCTCGGAGAAGAGTACTCCCGAGGGGCTTTCCCTGAACATTACGAGAGTCGAACAAACAAGACAATTCTTAGTGGAGTGAACTCATGCCCCAAACTTAATCATTTGTATAGAAACCAACGATGGCATGTAAGCGTACACATACATCCATTATTTCCAGTCTAAGACACCAGGCAATCATTCTACACAGAAATTATTATGGGCATATAAACATAAGAATGTATTCATGATATTCAGTTCAAAATACAAGGTATAAAACACTTATCAGATCTACCAGGCATGATGCAACTTTTGAGAGGGATGCTCGTTTCCACCCAACCATAGGCTCAGTGACTCCAAATGGATTTACCACTAGCCACCCCCGAGCTAGACCAAGATGCTTTGAGGTTCAATATCCTACTTCCAGCTCAATAGAAATCAAGGATGAAGGTTACTCTCCTTCTCCTAATGCAAGAAAATAATCTAGGACGAACGTTACTCTCCTTCTCCTGGTATTCATAACTCCCTACATTTCCAGGGTTTCTCCAGTCTCTTTCGCGATCCCTCGTCGTGCGCATTTCTCTCTTCCTTACCACATTTCCTCTCTTGCCAATTTTTGTCTACAAGGTTGCGTGTGGTGTGAATTCCGCCGTCCGTGGTCAGGTTTGAGGGTTGTTACGGATGGGCAGTTCACCCCCATCCCCTCATTAACTCTTGAGGAGATTCCCCACCTACCAATCTGATAGGAAATCCATTCCAAGATCAGAGAGCTACTTTGGTTTGTGAGCAAGTATAAACCAGTACGGTACTGGCTCGGTGGAAGTTAACGCAACCATTCCAGGTCCCTTCCACCACCTCTCATTAGCCATCGTGGTTTCTTTTAGCACATCGATCTCCCAACAATCATGCAACACATATCCATAAAATAATTTACATCCATCGACCTTTTATGCAAAGGTCCGTCAAATCAAACATTCACATCTTTGAGTTTTCCATAGTTCTTGTCCAATATAGTTATTTTTACAGATTAGGGGAAACAGGGTGTTAAAATCTTTGGACCCCTGGTATGGAGATATACTTGTCTATCTCCAGACTTTGAAGTGCCCCACATCTGCTTCTCATGATGAGCATCTCCATATATGACATCAGGCAAAGAACTATCTCATACTCGAAGATACTCTGTATCATTGAGGTGTAGATTGCATCCTTCGTCGGTACCTCACTCATGAAGAAGCGGAAATCACGCTTAACGATTTCCATACTGGAGCATGTGAAGGTCATTTGTTTGGGTTGGCAACAACCCAAAAGATTCTATGAGTTGGTTACTTCTAGCCGACACTAATCAACGATTGTATTGCATCAGTCAAGACATGCCACTTGTGTTAAATCTTCTCACAGAAGATGAGGGCCCATCCTGCTCCCATGTTTCCTGTGATCACCGTTGGACGCTTCACCAAGTGGGGGATTGATTACACTATCTACAACCCTTATTTAGAAATGGGGCACCATTATATCATCATAACAATAGACTACTTCACCAAGTGGGTCGAAGCTATGCCAACGTTCAAAGATGATGGCGAGACTGCCACCCTCTTTTTGTTTAACCAGATTGACGCATGATTCGACGTCCCGAGATAGATTGTCACTAACCATGGAAGTCACTTTTAGAACACAATGATGACCGAGTTAACATCAAATCTTGGGTTTAGGAAAGAACATTCGTCACCCTACTACCCTCAAGCAAATGGTCAGGTGGAAGATGTCAATAAATCTCTTAAGACCATCCTACAATGAACGATCAATTCGGCCAATTCAAATTGGAATTTGATGTTATACTCGGCATTATGGGCCTATCAAACATATGTTAAGACTGTAACTGGTTTCTCACCTTTTCAACTCGTTTATGGGCTAGAATCGGTCTTTCCTATAGAGTGCCAGATCCCGTCTCTCAAGTTGGCTGTACAATTGTTGCCAGACACTTCACCGCTTGAAGAGTGTTTATTATACCTCGAGTAGCTCAATGAGAAGCATCGAGATGTAGCCTTGGCCAACGAGGCTCACAAATGAAAATTCAAGTTTCAATATGATCTGTCTTTTCATCCTCGAATTTTCTTGGAAGGCGACCTTGTCCTGGTCTATGAACAAGATAAGGACCCCATGGGGGAAGGCAAGTTCAAACCCATGTGGTTCAGACCTTTCATCGTAAAAGAGGTTCTAAAAAAGGGAACTTATCATATGGTATACTTTGAGGGAAATTCTTTGGAAGAGCCTAGAAATGGGCTCTACCTCAAGAAGTATTACTCATAGGTAGGTCACCTTGGGTAACTTTTTGTAACATATGTATAGTTCCTGTACATTTGCATTTTTAGTCTTCACCCTTTTTGGTTTTATGGACATGTTGTTTTGATGTTGTCTTTTTCACTATGGTAGATGTCAAGTGAATCATAGGTGTTTGTTGGGTTTGAGGATGGCGCTATTCGACACACTCAGAGGCTTGATGTTAGGGTCCTAACCTGCACATGGGTAGATCAATATATTCAGATGTAATAAAGGTCAATATTAATAAGGCATTTCAATAAAATAGAATAAGGTGGATGTAAGAAGACCTAATAGAAGCTTCCGCTTCTAGAAGGATCTTCCTCTAGAAGCTTCTCTTGATAGACATATTTAGTATAAATAAGGGTCGAGGGTATGAAAACCCTAGCTTGGAGATTATTGTAACAGAGCACTGTTCGATTGGAGGTTGCCTTCTCAAAGAGGCCTGTGAACATTGCTTTCTGAATCAAAGTTCTATTTCGGTTGTTGTTATTCTATCATTTCTGTGTTATTGTGGATATTATGCTGGATATATTACTATTATTCTACCATTTCTAGAATTTTATTTATGTTCTACATATTTATTATATCTGGTATCTTGCAAGTGGTATCAGAGCACTTTCCTTGGCAGAAATTGTGGGAATTTTTTTCCAGGGTAGAGATGTATTCCGGTGTCTTTAAGCCATAGAGATCTGTCGTTACACGCATAAACCCACAATTGAGGGATTCATACATGCAGGAAATACAAGTGGTTCTTAAGCGCACATCTATTGGCTAGCCTTGTAACCCCTGTTGGTACCCCTTCGAGTAGTAGAACATCAGACAACACCTGTGTATGGATTGACCTAGATTTCCTAAAGCCCTCTTTAGATAAACCTATCGGTCGTCGGACTGCTATAGTGTCACCGAGAACAACACTCGGGAAGATACTCTCTAGTACCTGGGTAGTTGGGTAGTATGGCTAAGGGTACATTCTATCCTCCTTAGTTAGTGCCCTAGGATATTGGGCCGAGTACTATTGTTGGAACCTGCACATATATCAGAGAGTTATAGCATAGGGCAAACCCTTGTCTGTAGAACCCTTGAATACCTAACCCTTGGGGCACAAAAACATAAACAAATTAAAATAGACCAGATCTATTGATGTGCAACTGTGTTCGGGTTGCCAAGTAAATACACATCTCTTTCTGGTTAAGCATTTGGGGATTTCATCACTATAGTATTCTTCAGATCGGAGTATAACTCCATAGGTGCTAACAAAAAAAAAAGTCTAGAAATTTTTTCACCATTATTTGAGACCTATTCAATTGGATTCATCCCTCCAACCTTATCACATTCATCCATATCACTTTTCAGCAAAATTTTTGACCCCGCCCGCCCTTTTTCAGTTCACCCATCCTCATGGTCCATACCCGTAGCCAAGACCTAGAAGCTTGCTTCAACACCATGCAATCTGGTTTCCTCAAAACCCAAAAAGAAGTGAAACAACTCAGTGCTACTATTGCCTCCATCGATTCGTCCATCAATGCTACCATAAATACAACCATGCAGTCCTGAATGGAGGAAGTCAAACAAGAACTAACCACCCAGCTTGAATCTGTCTTTGCATCACTCTACACCAAATTGAAGATCCCTATAGATGACCATTTCTCTGAAGCACCTCCAAAGAATGAAGGCAAAACTTCCTCTCGTTCTCATACCTTTTAGTCCCATCACTTTCAATGTGACATACGCCTTCTGCGGGTGGATGTGACCAAATTTGATGGCTCGGACCCCATTGGTTGGGTAACCGAAATGGAACATTATTTCTCTATATATGACATTACAGATGACTTGGCCAAACTCTGGTATGGTGTTCTCCATCTAGATCAAGAACATTGGTAATGGTGGCAATCGAGAAAAATGTCTTGTCAAGGGTATATTGCTTGGACCCAATTTGTGACTGAGATTTATGAACGCTTTGACATGGACACCAACCATTTGGGTTGTTTGACAAAGTTGAAACAATCCGGAACAGTAGAAGACTTCTTATCTACCTTTGAATGCTTGGCTTTTTGAAAATAGGGCATGACTGATGCTTTCTTTTTAGAGTGTTTTATCAGTGGCCTCAAGGAGGAGATTCGAGCCCATGTCCTCATGGCTCGACCCTCGACTTGGGTGTAGGCTACTAAAAGAGCTAAAGATGCACAATAGGTTGTATCATCTCAAAACCAAAAACCCTCCTTTATCCCTCTCCCTAAACCCATCATTCCCACTACACCCTCCGCCCCATTAAAAATCCAAAAATTGACCAGGGCTGAAATGGATGAACACCAACTCAAAGGCCTTTGTTATAATTATGATTAAAAATATTTCCTGGGCCACAAGTGTAAGGAACAAAATCTTTTTATGGCCATCTCTGAGGATATTTTAGAAGAGGATGTTGAAACTCCCCTTGTGTCTGAGTTACCTGGAATCATTGACATAACACCTCCCTCATACCCTCACGAAGTAGAACCCATAATTTCCCTCAATGATCTCACTGTCTTTTCCGCTCCCCAAACCCTCAAGTTAATCGGTTACATCAAGCATCGAAAGGTCATCATTCTGGTTGATAGTGGAAGCACCCATAATTTTATTCATCCCCGCATTGCCCAAGAAACTCATTGCTGCATCCATGTTGTCAATAATTTCCAAATCATGATTGCCAATGGTGGTTCCATGAAATGTGGAGGGCATTGTGAAAATGTGCATCTCCAAATCGGTGACTACCACCTAAAATCCCATATGTTTTCTATCGACATGGGTGGTTGTGACATTGTGTTGGGTGTAGACTAGCTAAGAACTTTGGGTCCCATTCTCAAGGATTTTAAGGCATTAACCATGCAATTCGACCAGGAAGGCCACCAATATAAATTCCAAGGCATCACTATTTGTTCACCTGAGGTCATTAGTTCCCATCGCATGGAAAATCTGCTAAAAAAAGGTCATTCTGGTGTCACTGCCCAACTCCATGCCATTCAAGCAACAGAGACACCCTCAGTGCCGCATGACCTCCAAGATCTCCTTTCTAAACATCAAATGGTATTTTCCACTCCCCAAGGCCTCCATCCTTTCCACGGTGTTCATGATCATTCCATTCCCCTTGTACCCAGAAACATTCCTCCCAATATCCATCCATATCACCACCCCTTTTCACAAAAAAATGAAATTGAGAAAATGGTCCATGAACTCCTTAATGCAGGTGTTATCCACCCTAGTACGAGCCCTTAATCTTCTCTTGTATTCATGGTCCTGAAGAAAGAAGGTTCTTGGAGAATGTGTCCTGACTTCCGTGCCCTCAACAAACTGACCATTAAGGTCAAATTTCCCATTCTTGTCATTGATGACCTCCTAGATGAATTGAGTGGTGCCCAATTCTTTACTAAACTTGATCTTTGCTCAGGCTATCACCAGATATGTATGAAAGAGGTAGACATTCCCAAGATGACCTTTAACACTCATGAGGGCCACTATGAGTTTTTGTTCATGCCCTTTGGCTTGTGTAATTCCCCCTCCACCTTCCAAAGCCTCATGAATCATGTCTTCTGTCCCTTTCTCCATCATTTTGTTTTAGTTTTCTTTGATGATATCCTTATCTATAGAAAAAAATGGACAAACTATCTTACTCATGTGGATCAAGCTATCCATTTCCTCTCCCAGCACCAACTTTTCCTGAAATAGTCTAAATGTGCTTTTGGTGCCTTAGAAGTAGAATACTTGGGTCATCTGGTTGGCAAGGATGATGTCAGGGTGGATCCGAAAAAGAATGAAGCTATGCAAGATTGGATGCACCCAAATACTCTCAAAATATTGGGTGGATTTCTAGGCTTAATAGGGTATTATTGCAAGTTTGTTAAGAACTATGGAAAGATTGCAGCACCTCTCACTGCTCTCCTAAAAAAAAACTCTTTCACTTGGACTCTAGTCGCTGCTCAAGCTTTTCAAACCTAGAATATGGCCATGTGCTCCACTCCAGTTCTAGCCCTTCTTGATTTCACAAAGACCTTTGTGTTGGAATGGGATTCCTCAGGGAAAGGAATCGACACTGTCCTTATGCAAGAGGGTCGACTTTTTGCCTTCACCAGCAAGCAATTGTCTGAAAGGAATCTGGGAAAACCCATTTATGAAAAGGAAATGTTGGCTATTCTGCATGTCGTTGATCTTTGGAACCCTTATCTCTTGGGAAACCGCTTCCAAATCAAGACCGACCATCAAAGCCTCAAGTACTTTTTGAAACAATGCATTTCCTCCCAGGAGAAACAAAAATGGGTGACTAAGCTCTTTGGTTATGATTATGAGATCATTTACAAGAAGGGAAAAGACAATGTAGTGGTGGATGCACTGTCCCGAAAAATGAAGAAGAAGGATCCCTTTTTTCTCTTTCCTTCATTGTACCCGATTGGCTCCAAGCTATGTGCCAGGAATGGCTTCAAGATCCCAAAAGTTCACATCTGATCCAAAAATTGCATACCAAGGCTCCGGCTCCCCCAAGGTACTCTTGGCTCTAGGATGAGCTTCGATACAAAGGTTGTTTGTATTTAAGTAAACAATCAAAGCTTAAATCCACGGTACTTTGTGAGCTTCATGCTACACCTACAGCGGGGCACTCAGGGTTATCCAAAACATATGACAGAGTCAAATGTTCTTTTTTCTGGGATGGAAATAGGACATCCGTAATTTTGTCATTGAATGTGAGGTGTGTCAATGGAACAAGGGAGAAACAATCAAATCTCCGGGCACACTACAACCACTTCCGATTCCACCAGCTATTTGGAAGGATATCTCTATGGACTTTATTACCGGATTACCCAAATCAGGGAATAAATTAGTCATAATGGTGGTTGTGGATCACCTTTCCAAGTATTCTCATTTCTAGGCTCTTCAACACCCATTTACTGCATCCAAGGTGGCTCAACTTTTCATGGACCAGGTCTTAAAGCTTCATGGCATGCCTCACTCTATTGTTTCTGATCCTGACCCAAATTTCACAAGCAATTTTAGGCAAGAACTATTTAGTCTCCAAGGCACCCAATTGCATCTCATCACAGCTTATCATCCGCAGAATGATGGCCAAACCGAAGTTGTCAACAAGTGTTTGGAAACATATTTGAGGTGTTTTTCCTCTGAAAAACAACATCACTGGGCTCAATGGATACCCCTATCCAAATGGTGGTACAACACTTCCTACCATACATCTACTCACATGACTCCTTTTGAAGTGGTATATGGACAGAATCCACCTTCAATTCTCTCATACTTACCGTGTACCTCGAAGGTCCAGGCAGTTGACCAAACACTTACAATTCGAGAGGATATTCTTCGTACCCTTAAAGAGAACTTGGTCATGCCACAAAATCGCATGAAGAGACAAGCGGATCAAGGTCACTCTGAATGTCAATTTGCAGAAGGGGATCAGGTGTTTCTGTGACTGCAACCATACAAGAAAACTTCCCTTAAGGCCGAGCATTGTCGAAAGCTAGCACCCAAATTTTATGGCCCTTATACAGTTGTCAAGCATGTCAGATAAGTCACATATTAGTTATCTTTGCCCAGTTATTCGAAGCTACATCCAATTTTTCATGTTTCATGCTTAAAGAAGGTGATTGGAACTAGGTGCCAAATTCAAACTAACCTTCCCGAGTTAGCTGAAGAAGGATCCATTTGGCTACAGCCAGAAGTAGTTTTTGACTAGCGTGAGCATCGCCTGTGTCAGAGAACCATCAAGGAAGTGCTAATCCAGTGGAAATATCTGAATCCAACAGATGCCACTTGGGAACCAACTACCATTCTGCAACAGTTTCCACATCTCAAGCCTTGAGGACAAGGCTATTTTTAAGGGGCCGAACATGTTAGGGTCCTAACCCGCACATAGGTAGATTAATATATTAGGATGTAATAAAGGTCAATACTAATAAGGCTGTAACACCCTGTTTCCCCCAGTTTGTAAAACTAACTGGACTAGCCAGAACTGTGGAAAACTCAGAAATGTGAATAGGTGATGTGAATGGACCTTTTGGAAAAGTTCGATGAATGTAATAACATTATGAATTTATATTGCAGGACTTCTGAGAGGGGATATGCTGAAAAAGAGACCATGGTGGCGGTGGAAGGCACCTGGAAAGGTGGCGTTAACTTCCACCGAGAATAAATACCGTATTTAGACTTCACTGGCCCAGAGAACCAAAAGCGGCTCTCTGGCCCCAAATTAAATGTCTCGCAGGTTGGTAGGTAGATGGATCCTTAGGAATTAATGAGGGATGGGAGGTGAACCGCCCATCCATAGAGCTGTCAGGCCTAGCCAGTGTGAGGGTAATCGCGCCACACACAACCTCACAAGAGGATAAGGCGTGGGGGAGAAGTGATTGGGGGGCAGACGTGAGGGGAGAACTCTGGCGATATGGAGAGTGAGTGATAGTATAAAGGAAAGAGAGTAACCTTCGCTTTTAGTCACTGGAAAATAGAGACGCAGTCTCACAACACCGTGGTCTCAGCTCGGGGGTGGCTAGTGGTAAATCTGTTGGGAGTCGCTGAGCCTATGGTTGGGTGGAAACGAGCACCCCTCTCAGCAGTTGTATAACTCCTGGTGTTACTTTCTGATAAGTGTTTTTCCTTTGGCATCTTGAAATATATGTATTCTGACAATTATGCTCATAAGCTGTGAAACTGTGAATAATTTTAGTATAAGAATGTTCGTAGGATGTTTTGATCAGTACTGGTAGTTGTATGTCTATGATGGAAAGATTACGTGTGGATTATGTTCTCTTAAATTGTTATTTATATTCATATTGATCTAATTCAGACATCGCGCCTGGTTCTCAGGAGAGAGATACCCTTATTTTCCTTAGATAGTACCCTGGGTAAACCTCCCCATAGAGATACTCTTCTTGAAAAAGCCATCAAGAACCCAGAAGGAGGACATGAAGGCATAAGGCCCTAATAAATCACTGATAAGTATCGAATTGATGAATGATATCCCATCGGGATCTCGATGGTCACTCACGACCATCAGATAAGAAGAGGAAGTTGGAAAGTTAAGTGCCTTAACCTTGATAAGTGCTGATCGACGGACAAGATTCCATTAGGAAATCTGTGGTCACTCATGACCGTTAGATTTGGTAGGATAAAGTAGGAAGTTAAGTGCCTTAACCTTGATAGGTGGTGATCGACGAACAAGATCCCGTCGGGAAATCTGTGGTCACACACGACCATTATATTGGTAGGATAAAGTAGGGTGTTAAATGCCTTACCACTTGGTTTCTCCGTGTCTTCGTGGGTAGCGAAGAAATCAGGATCGTAGATCCCCAAGGTCCATGAGAACATATGGACCATTGATTTTTCCATGACCAGGAAGTCATGGGAGAATGCACAAGTTAGGAACCTATCTGAACCATCAGATCTCGGCTGAAAAACTCGACAGTCGTTGGATCTTTCAAGATATTACCTATTTCGGGAAATCAGGAATCGCAAACTCGGGAGTCCTGGTGACAAGAGAACATGAATTTCCATGGTGGAAACCCTGAGACAGATCTGGACCATTCGATTAAAGGAGGCCATGTGTCGTGAGATCTCCCATTTCCGGAAATCAGGAATCGGGAACTCGGGAGTTCTGGTGACGAAAGATCGAGGAATTCCATGGTAGAAATCCCAAAATAGATTTGGGTCGTTCGATTAAAGGAGGCCACGTGTCGTGAGATCTCCCATTTTGGGAAATCAAGAATCAGGAACTCGGGTGTTCTGGTGATGAGAGATCAGGATGTTCCATGGTGGAAACCCTGAAGCATTTGTAGACCGATCGATTTCGGGAGGCTACGTGTCGAGAGATTACCCGTTTCGGGAAATTGAGGATTGGGGATTCGGGAGTCCCGTTGACAAGAGGTTGAGCTCTCACCTTGATAAATCTCGATGAAAGAGAGATGGAAGAGAGAATGTGGTCATATGGGAAGAGGTTATATTGACCAAGGCATAACCCAATGGGCCAATCACCGATTTAGGTTTGTTTGGTACTTTGGCGTTTCGCCACTCGGGATACCGAAGGGCATGTTCCCTTGTGCTCTCAAACCCCGAAATCCAGACTTATAATTATCGAGATGTTAGCATGTGGTTAAGTCAATGGATGAGATTCTTTCAGAGGATCTCAGGGTCTATAACGACCGTCAGAAGTGAGGAAGAGATGTAAAGTTTAAGCTGGGGCACGAATGCGCCTTAGGGTAAGTGGCGAGCAGATCTGGACGACCAGAGTCCACCCGCCCATATCTACGGTTGAGGTTTAATTCCAGAGCCCCCTTGTTGTTCTGCCTTTAGCGGTGGGGGGCGGTGGGGTTCCAGAATCGAGCATGCAACTCAGGAACGGTCAGGATCAATTCGCCTTGATCAACGACATTCAGGTGAATTCAAGACCCCCCTTGCCATTCTGCCTTTAATGGGGGGGGGGGCCGGAATGGTGTGGCATGTGAAGTGGGACCCGTCTCCTGTCACACTGCCCATCGTGTCTTGTTTCCCCTCTCTCCACCTGTATTCCACTCAACCACACGACAGGGCCGTTCCTATTAGCCACCTGCTAACCCTATAGGGATTCGTCCATATTGGCCAGTTGCTATCCCTGTTGGGGTTCGACGGTTGCGGAGTCGAATGATTAGACATCAATATAGTGCCAAGGTGCAAAATAAAAAGAGGCACCACAATTATTTGACCTGTGATCATGAACCGTGATCACATGGGAAAACAGAGAGAGAGAAAGAGCTAGCTTGCGCTAGGCCTCTGTAGGTAATTCTGGGGCTCTGATTTTGCAAAAATCAACAAAAATTTGATTATGGTAGTGGGTATGTGACAAAGTGGTATCAGAGCATGGTTACAACACTCGGCCTGATTGGGCTCATGAACGCGTTGTGCATAAGCTCCGTTCGAAGCACTCCTAAGAGGAGTAACCCCCTAACTTAACTCTCTTATCCATGATCAAAACTTGGAAACGAGAACTCGACAGTGTATGCATGTGAAAGAGTTATGAATTTATGTGCAGGTTATAAAATGTATCTAACTCTTGACTAATAACCAACGTTTGTATTTTCACCTAAGCAGACGATCAGCCACGGGAATTTATAGATGCAGAGTATGGTGACTCACCAAGAGGTGGGAGAAGGCTCCCACAATAGAGACAAAGAGTCTGACGAAAGAAGAGCAATAGGAACCCCTCCAGATCTAGCTGAGACTTTGAGGAGTCTCATGGTTGAATTGCAAAGCTGCAAGGCCGACAATGAAAGGATGATGAAAGAACAAGAAAAGCAAACTGAAATTAATGCAGTTTTACTATAAAGCTTATCCGACCTACAATGACAAATGCAGCATGAACCCGAAATGTAGAAACATGGTCGTATCAGTGGCCATACTGAGAGGAGTACCTCAAGGAAGGTCCACCCCAGAGGTAAAGGACCAGTGCCCGACGATTTCTTTGAGAAGGAAGCTTGCGATTTAGAAGGCTCTTCCAGCAACAGGACTAGTTCCTATTCTCGAAGAAAATAGAAGAAGAAAATACTTCCAAGGGTCATAAATTTGAGAAATTTAGAAAGGCCCAACCTCCCTCCTTCGATGGTGAGATAAAGAAGGGAGAGGAAGCCAAGGCCTGGCTACTTGGACTGAAGAAATATTTCAGAGTCCATGATTTTTCATAGAATTTGAAGGCCCGAGTGGCCACTTTCAATCTGAATGGAAAAGCTTCCATCTGGTGTTAAGATCTTAAGAATGTGAAAGGGGTCCACGAAGAGGACTTGTCCTGGAAACAGTTTGAGAAATACTTCCGAAAGAAGTATTTGTCGGAAAAATATTTCGACGAGAAGGCTAAAGAGTTTTATGAACTCAAATTGGGGAAACTCACTATAGAGGAATATGTCAACAAATTCCTTGACTTATTGAGATATGTACTTTACATCAAAGCAGAGAAGGCGAAGGTGCAACGCTTCATCAGCAGGCTACCTAAGGAATACCAGAAACGAATTGAATTTGATGAGCCAAAGACCTTAGAAGACACTATTCGAAAGGCAACATATTGTCATGAAAAATATGGACATCCGGTAGAGTCTCATGGAGATTGGAAACATAAGAGTGGTTTGAGATTTCAGAAGAAGGGGATCAAATCCTCAGGATTTAAGAACTACAAGAAGAACCCCAGAATGAACTTTCTATCCCAGAGTGTACTCCAACAGAACTTTCCCTCATCAAATAGAAATAAAACTTCTGGACCTATTGATCCAGGTGGATATCGGTGGCCACCCACCTTTTTCAAATGGCTCAAAATGATTTTCTAGCCATTTTGGCAATTTACTATTTTTAGCAGGTTTTAACTTCCGGGGCCATTTTGAGGGTCCAAATGAAGGTTTTTCGAGATCATGGTTCTAAATGATAGCCAAAGGAATTATTGAGCCTCCAAAATGAATCTCCTCGACAATACCTCTCCAACGAGCTATCACACACCTAAAACGGAGATCGTATGCAAAAGTTACGACCCCAGGAAGTTGATGTACTCACTTACCCAAACGGGGTCCACATGACTTTTGGCGCTTCATCTCCTAGGGTTAGGTTTTTGGATGTCTAGTACTTTTGGCATTCCCGTTTATTGTAAAAGGGCCTTCAGAGCCTCATTGTAATCATCTTCTTGAAAATGTGAGTAGCCGTCACATCTCTTCTCAGAGATAAGCTGCCACCATTCTAGCGAGTCTTTCACTCTGTATTTTTACAGTCTCTATACATTTATCTGATTAATAGAAATTGTGTATTATTGTATATCTATGTTTATGGTTTCATATCTGATAAATTTCTGTTATATTATTGAATATCTGCAATATCTCTGTGCATTTCTTTATTATATCTCCGCTCTCATTTCGTGTCGAAAATAATCCGGATCAGTGGTATCAGAGCAGGCTGCTCT
>JZKD02S1821178.1:21977-40454 GCA_000966675.3 Picea glauca | reverse complement strand
CTCAAAAAAGGTCATTCTGGTGTCATTGCCCAACTCCATGCCATTCAAGCAACAGAGACACCCCCAGTGCCGCATGACCTCCAAGCTCTCCTTTCTAAACATCAAATGGTATTTTCCACTCCACAAGGACTCCCTCCTTTCCACAGTGTTCATGATCATTCCATTCCCCTTGTACCCGAAAGCCTTCCTCCCAATATCCGTCCATATCGCCACCCCTTTTCACAAAAAAATGAAATTGAGAAAATGGTCCAGGAAATCCTTAATGCAGGCATTATCCACCCTAGTATGAGCCCTTACTCTTCTCCTGTAGTCATGGTCCTAAAGAAAGAAGGTTCTTGGAGAATTTTTCCTGACTTCCGTGCCCTCAACAAACTGACCATTAAAGACAAATTTCCCATTCCTGTCATTGATGACCTCCTAGATGAATTGAGTGGTGCCCAATTCTTTACTAAACTTGATCTTCACTCGGGCTATCACTAGATACATATGAAAGAGGCAAACATTCCCAAGACAACCTTTCACACTCATGAGGGACACTATGAGTTTTTGGTGATGCCCTTTGGCTTGTGTAATGCCCCCTCCACCTTCCAAAGCCTCATGAATCATGTCTTCCCTGCCTTTCTCCATCATTTTGTCTTATTTTTCTTTGATGATATCCTCATCTATAACAAAACCTGGGCAGACCATCTTACTCATGTGGATCAAGTTCTCCATTTCCTCTCCCAGCACCAACTTTTCCTGAAATAGTCTAAATGTGCTTTTAGTGCCTCAGAAGTAGAATACTTGGGGCATCTGGTTGGCAAGGATGGCGTTAGGGTGGATCCAAAAAATATTGAAGCTATGCAAGATTGGCCGCACCCAAATAATCTCAAAATCTTGTGTTGATTTCTGGGCTTAACAGGGTATTATCATAATTTTGTTAAGAACTACGGAAATATTGTAGCACCTCTCACTACTCTCCTAAAAAAGAACTCTTTCACTTGGACTCCAGCCATTGCTCAAGATTTTCAAACCTTGAACATGGCCATGTGCACCACTCTGGTTCTGGCCCTTCCTGATTTCACAAAGACCTTTGTGTTGGAATGTGATTCCTCAAGGAAAGGAATCAACATTGTCCTTATGCAAGAGGGTCAACCTTTGTCCTTCACCAGCAAGCAACTGTCTGAAAATAATCTAGGAAAACCCATTTATGAAAAGGAAATGTTGGCTATTCTACATGCCATTGATCTGTGGCACCCTTATCTCTTGGGGAAATGCTTCCAAATCAATACTGACCATCAAAACCTCAATTACTTTCTGGAAAAATGCATTTCCTCCCAGGAGAAACAAAAATGGGTGACTAAGATCTTTGGTTATGATTATCAGATCATTTACAAGAAGGGAAAAGACAATGTAGTGGTGGATGCACTTTCCCGAAAATATGAAGAAGAAGGATCCCTTTTTTCTCTTTCCTTCATTCTACTTGATTGGCTCCAAGCTATGCACCAAGAATGGCTTCAAGATCCCAAAAGTTCACATCTGATCCAACAATTGCAGACCAAGGCTCCATCTTCCCCAGGGTACTCTTGGCTCTAGGATGAGATTCGATACAAAGGTCATTTGTATTTAAGTAAATATTCAAATCTTAAATCCATGGTACTTTCCGAGCTTCATGCTACACCCACAGCGGGGCACTCAGGGTTCACCAAAACATATGACAGAGTCAAACGTTCTTTTTTCTGGGATGGTATGAAACAGGACATCCGTAATTTTTTCACTGAATTTGAGGTGTGTCAACACAACAAGGGAGAAACAATCAAATCTCCAGGCACACTACAACCACTTCCGATTCCACTGGCTATTTGGAAGGATATCTCTATGGACTTTATTATTGGCTTACCCAAATCAGGGAATAAATCAGTCATAATGGTGGTTGTGGATTGCCTTTCCAAGTATTCTCAATTCTGTGCTCTTCAACACCCATTTACTGCATCCACGGTGGCTCAACTTTTCATGGACCAGGTCTTCAAGCTTCATGGCATGCCGCACTCTATTGTTTTTGATCGTGACCCAACTTTCACAAACAATTTTTGGCAAGAATTTTTTAAGCTCTAGGGCACCCAATTGCATCTCAGCACAACTTATCATCCCTAGACTGATGGTCAAACCGAAGTTGTCAACAAGTGTTTGGAAACATATATGAGTTGTTTTGCCTCTGAAAAACAACATCAGTGGGATCAATGGCTACCCCTAGCCAAATGGTGGTACAACACTTCCTACGATACAGCTACTCGTATGACTCCTTTTGAAGTGGTATATGGACAGAAGCCACCTTCGGTTCTCTCATACTTACCGGGTACATCGAAGGTCTAGGCGGTTGACCAAACACTTACAATTTGAGAGAATATTCTTTGTACCCTTAAAGAGAACTTGATCATGGCACAAAATCGCATGAAGCAACAAGAAGATCAAGGTCTCTCTGAACGTCAATTTGTAGAAGGGGATCAAGTGTTTCTGCGACCAGAACCATACAAGCAAACTTCCCTCAAGGTAGAGCATTGTTAGAAGCTAGTGTCGAAATTTTATGGCCCTTATACAGTTCTCAAGCGTGTGGGACAAGTCGCATATCAGTTAGCTCTGCCCAGTTAGTCGAAGCTACATCCAATTTTTGATGTTTCATGCTTACAGAAGTTGATTGGAACTAGGTGCCAAATTCAAACCAACCTACCCAAGTTAGCTGAAGAAGGATCCATTTGGCTACAACCAGAAGCATTTTTAGACCAACATGAGCATTGCCTACATCAGAGAACCATCAAGGAAGTGCTAGTCCAGTGTAAAGATATGAATCCAACAAATGCCACTTGGGAACCAGCTACCATTCTGTAGCAGTATCCACATCTCAAGCCTTGAGGACAAAGTTATTTTTAAGGGGGTGGACATGTTAGGGTCCTAACCCGCACATAGGTAGATCAATATATTAGGATGTAATAAAGGTCAATATTAATAAGGCCTTTCAATAAAATAGAATAAGGAGGATGTAAGAAGACCTAATAGAAGCTTCTGCTTCTAGAAGGATCTTCCTCTAGATGCTTCTCTTGATAGACATATTTAGTATAAATAAGGGTCGAGGGTATGAAAACCCTATCTTGGAGATTATTGTAATACAGAGTTGCTCGATTGGAGGTTTCCCCCTCGAAGAGGCCTGTGAACATTGCTTTCTGAATCAAAGTGTTATTTTGGTTGTTGTTCTTCTATCATTTATGTGTTATTATGGAGATTATGTTGGATATATTACTATTATTCTGCCATTTCTAGCATTTTATTTCTGTTCTGCATATTTATTATATCTATTATATTGCACTTGCTTCTGCAGCTTGGGTAATTTACACACCTCAAGGACAATTTTTATCTTCAGGAAGTATTTGTTTAGGTGACACCACAAACAATGTTTTTGAATATAGTGCAGTTCTAGAGTTGTTGCATGACGCTTTGTAGCATGGTATTTCTTGTCTCCGGGTATATTTGGATGCTCAACTGGTTGTGTCTCAGTTAAATGGAGTGTACCGCATTTATGATCATACTCTACACCGATGGTTCCTTAGGGTACATCTCTTAGAACGAATCTTTGATTACATTACGTATATCCATGTTCCTAGGATATTGAATCAAGTTACAGACACCCTAGCTAATCATGTATTAGATTGTCATATTGCACACATGTAAATAAAAGCACACACACACACACACACATGTAAATACATTGGTAAAACAAATGTAGTCCATAAACACATAAAAAGACATAAAAATTGATATATAATATAAAAAATATCAGAGTACATGTGTGGGTGCAAGCGCCTAAAAAATACATCCAGTAGCAAGTCATGGGTCTTATTCCCTCAAAAATATAGGGGGCTGTTGGCCCTATTATAATGGTAAATGATGTTTTCCAAGTGCCAAAAAAGTTGGACCCACATCCGTGGTGCCCCCACTACATGAGGCCGCATAGACGGTGGCAGATCCTCGATCTCTTCCATGGGGACTATGCGAGTGAGTGAGGTAAAGTTTCGCTCTACTCATCTCAAAACTCTCTCAGCCTCACCGGATAGAGGTCCTCCTACTACTGCTAGTCTGTCATCTACGGCTGGGGTGGCCTCTGGTCGAGGACATCGCATGTTCCTCACAAAGTCCACTGGTCGCATTGGCCCCACGTCTGCACATAACAGACACAGATCTGTCATATACTCTGGTGTATAAGAAAAGAAAAATGATATATATAAAAACAACATAAAAAATTAAATAAATTTAAAAAAGAAAAAAAAAGCAAGCTTACCCATCTCTCCTTGCTCCTCGACAGGAGGTATCGGTATATCAGGATATCTAGATAAGTCAATTCCAGCATAGGGTTAGTCCTTTATGACCGGAATCTGTTGCGCCCACCAAGAAAAAAATTTGTTATCAAAGGCTTCAATAGTCCTTCCCCCCCCTGTCACGGAAACAAGGTCGTCCATCTACATAACATAGGGAAAGAGGCTTACTTCCCTCATATCACCTCGCTAGGACTGAAACTGGGCACTCTCTCAAAGAAGAAAGCACAGATAATCGTCCCAAACCCGAATTTCCTTTGATTTCGCATTCGACACTCTGTTAATTGCCTCTTCATACAATCCAATAATGTGGTGCTCCAATCAAATATTTGTGCATTTAAGCACTGAACTGCACAATTGATGTGCACGAGGGAATCCTAATGCAAAGACACGGACCCAGTAATCCGCCCAATGAGAAACACTATCACTTTCAGTTATAAGTTTGAGATCTTGCTTATCGGCACCTGCGAACTCATTCTGTCAATGTCGGCTTTACGATGGAGTCCAATCAACTCCGATATGTTGTGAGGCCTGGAGGGAAAGGTACAAAAATTGACTGGTTCCCCTCTCCTTGAGAGGCCAGTCAGAAAGTATATATCCTCTATTGTTGGAGCCGATGACTGCCCCTCTAGCATAAAGGCCTCTATGTCAGGATGCCAATAATCAACCAAGGCGTTCAGTAGCCTAGGTTGTGCTCGCATGAAAGGACAATGGAAAAACTTTAACATACCACAATGCAACAAGCAATAAGAGCATCAGGGTCCTCATCGACCAACACATCAACATCCTCATGCTCTCTTTCTCTCCATTGAACATACATCCTGCAAATAGACAAAGTTCAGGAGAGTTAACGCTTGTTTTTTTAAATTGTTTTACACTAAATGGAAGGTCCATGCGGTGTGTAGTGCTCACAATAGCATGTACACTCGTGTTGTCATAAGGTGGCCCGCATGTACATTCGGGCTGTTATAGGACATCCCACGTGGATGTAGGGCTGACCTTTTAAAGGCCAACGCCCCTCCAAAAAATGACCTTAAATGCATAAAGAAAAAAATAAATTTCAAGAGGGGGTAGTGTATACTTGGTCCAAGCGGATGGTCATTTCATCCTCTGAGGCTCCCAGAATTAACTCTTTTCACAAAGGGGTCCTTTTGGATTTTAGTAAATTTCTCAATTAGCAATAGTGATAATGAGCTACCAGCTTCTATTTATAGACGTTTTGGCCTCTTTTTGTCAATTTTTGGACCCTTTTGTCATTTTTTCTAAATTAAAAATCATATAGTATGGTTCAGAAGTTTTCTTTGGATCGTCACGAGAAGTGTTCTTTGTGTGTTGGGAAACTTTTTGGAGTTTCGGGTCATTTTGAAGGTCCTTGGGTAAAAAGCCATTTTTTCCAACTCGTTGCATTTAAGATAGGATTCCACCTCCACTTTATGCATCTTGTTGTCTTTTCTGCTTTTCCATAGGATCGATCCCACTGAGTTGCAACATGGAACCATCATTGCTTCTTTAGGAGTTTTGTAATTTAGTGGTAGAGCCTAACTTAACATAGATTCCCTAGGTAGATCCTGGTTGCATTTTGGTATCCATGTTGTCACTAATGCCTATCGGCCCGGGAGTCCTTACTAGTTTTTCCTGATTACTAGTTTGAGCCTCATTTGCATGGTTTCTCATCACTCTTGACCTCACTCTCGGGCCTCCCAAAACTTAACGGGTCTTGTTTTAATCTCTTTTCAGACCCTCTAAACATGAAAAGATTATCGAGCGATCTTGTTGACCTTCACGCTCGCTAAACTGAAATTTGAATTCATGTCTGTCCGATGGTAGTTTACCCATTTTTTCGTCTAGATGGTCAACTGTACGAACAAATGTATACTCTAGGAGACTCGGTTCTCTAGAAGAGTATTCTCAGGAATAATTTTAACCCCTTTTTGGGCCTAAGGGACTAAATTTATGAAAAAGAAACCCCCACGGAGTCCATAGTTAATCTCTTTTCAGACTCCCTAAAATTGAAAAGATCATCGAGTGACCTTATTCTTTCACACTCATTAAAATGGTCCAGAAGAACATTCCTGACGAAGTCCATAGTTAAGCTTTTTTCAGACTCCTTAAAAATGAAAAAATTTCCGAGTGATCTTGTTTTTATCACACTCGTTAAAATGGTTTTGAATAGACATATTTTCAGTGCTAGTTTACCCCTTTTTCGAGTCGACTAGACTACCTTCCAAAAAGGTACCCCAATGGAGTCTCCTTTTACATTTTTTCAGACTCTCTAAAAATGAAAAAATGACGATCTTACCTTCTCTGCGCTCGTTAAACTTACATCGAAGGATGTTATCATTGTGTCTTGTTAAACGCATTTGCATTCCTACTTCTTTGGCCTAATACTGGCTCCATGTTGCTCTCAACTGAACCATCTGAAACATGCCTCATAACGCAAGCCTTGTAGCACTGTGTCTTTGCATCTTGACACTTTGACCCCAGGAGGGATTTTTCCAAGTGTCCTTGCTCTGAACATCAGTCTTGTCCTTGCGCCTAGAACTAGTATGTTTGCAACACTCATTCCTCCTTTGTAACATAGCATTCTTTTATTCTCTTTTCACGATTATTGAAAAAGAAAAAAAAAAAAAAAAATCAAATATACCCCAAAAAGAGGAAGGGAAAAGTATTTTCTTTTTATTGGCATCACAATGAGCCACCCTTGGACAAAGAACATATTTTCATTTGTTTTTCAAGCTCTGGGATTTAATACAACCTTAGGAAGTTGTTCTCGCTACATAGATTTGTGTCCTCCTCTGTTTGGTTATTCTTACAAACATATGGAGAGTTTGTGTTGCCTCCTGCATCGTGAACTTATGTCAATGCCATGATTCCTGAGTCTCATCATTTGTCGTTATATTGTCCAAGGGAATTTTTAACCAATCTTGACTCGACCCCTCTACAATTTTTCTCTTTCCCTCATGCCCAACCATCTCGAAAGTCCAATCAAGTCTTTGTTTGAAAGCAATGAAGCCTTCAGTCTGATCATCAAGATCCTCTAGTCCATGCCTGATGAGTCATTGAAGACCTCTAGGTAGTGAATTCGTACACTCATATTACACTCCTACCTTAGTTTTGAAAATTTTGAAGTTGATGCTCGAGCTCTGAAGACCTCATCTCCATCCATCAGGCCTTATCAGCTTCTAGAAGATGGATACCATACATGCATATCTTTTTGATTTCAAGATGTAGATCCATTGTGTATTGCTTGCGGATAAACTTTATATAGTTATATGACATGGATATGCAGTGTATTTGATTGGAAACCATGATTTTATTTCATCCCGAGCATGGTTATGCTCACCTCGGTGAGAAAATTTTTATTTTGTAGATGGCACCTCCCAAATTCTGGTCCCTCAGCTCACTTGTTTGGTACGTTGATAAAGATTAATAATGTGTTTCGGCCATCAGATGATCTTCTGACCTCACACATTAGGGGGCATCTGTTATAACCCTAATTTGCACCAAGCATGCTTACTTGGCATCAGGCCATCTCATATTCCTTCTTTTCCAAGCTAGTACTGAACAACTCTTCTTAAAAACACCCTTTTTAAAGGCACACGTGCCATGCTCCACTACAGCCCACGTGTACACGCTAGCTAACCTACTACAACTCACGTGTACCTACAAAATCACGAAAAAATGGAAAGTTGTTGGCGAAACACACAATTTTGGGTAAGTTAACTAAACCTTTCGACCATGCTTGGCCAGTCACTCGACCAAATACCTAGCTCCTTCTAGACTATGAAAGAAGGGGTAGGGGTCCCATTTGAAAGGAGGAAAATTCATAGTAAAGAAACTATACCCGAATTAGCATTCCCCTTGCCTCAACCTTTTGCAACTATTGTGTGAAGAGAAGAATATACATAAGCAGTTGGAGCACAGTTGAAGAGGAACCGAGGACCATATTCAAGGAGCAGTGGTCGATCTCACTATTGTAAGGTATTATCTTGAGATTAATAAAAGAAGTACTTTTCCCATCCCGGCATATGAGGTTTTCATTGTTTGAATATTGATTACATGTTGATTAAATATCTAACCCATTAGTTCATAGATCAAATGCATGTGGAGTTCTTCATTTGTATTTTGTGAATGCAGGTCAGCACTGGGAAGAGAGTTGCAGTCGAAGAGTGACTAAGCGTGAAAAGAGATCTACATCAAACATGGAAAATAAGGTACGACAACTTGATCTCTTTAACCTTGTATTTGCATAGGAATAATGGGGTTTAGGCATGGAATTTTGGTAGAAAGTAGTAAGCTTTAGGTCATTTCTCCATCCATGATAAAACCCTTAGTGTTAATCCGTAGGAGGGATTTCACACCCACAACATAATTGGCGACCATACCGGGGATCTCTCGGTTTTTCTGGGGACACTTTTTTGGTAGTTTTAAATTGGTTTCATCACATTTTTTCTGAGTTTCTGCAAGAGTCTGAGCTAGTAGGGATTCTGGTCTTCCATACTAGTATTCCCTTCTTTCTTTGCTTTGCTGATTTTTATTTTACGAAAGTCACAGAGGTACACGTGGCCTGCATGCATCTCCCCACACACTACCTTCACACAGTCGCCTGCACACGCTAGTTGATGAAGTGTCAGTCACATGTCTGAGTTAAAAAATTGTTTTTTTAAAGAGGCAGTCATCTTCTCCCCTATCAGAAGTGATCCTTCTCAGTGTTTTTCTGGATCTCATTCTGGTCTCTATTTTTGTAGTTTGTAGCTTAGGTACCACCTCAGATTGGTTTTGTTCTATGAAATTTTCCTTGAATTGTTTTTCTTTTCTGTCAAAGTAAGTTTCTGAGTCTTCAAGGGACTCTAGTTCTTAATAAAAGTAGTCTCTACCAGTGTTTGATTGCTTTTTTTTTCATTTTTGAATAATTTCAGTACACGCGATCTGTATTAGGCCTGCATGCATTTACACACGCTCTGACCTTACACGTCTCAAGTGCACATGCTGGATGTTGAACTGTCAGTAGCGTGCCTGTTGAGAAAATTTTTGTTTAAGGAGAGGCAATCATCCTCTTCCTTATCAAGAGTTATACCTCTTAGGTATTTCCTTGATTTAATCTTGGTCTTTTTCATAGCAGTCAACAACTTAGGTCTGATTACAACAATAGCTTTCTTTTTCATTAAAAAGTTTTCCTCAACTTTTTTCTTTCATAGGGTTTTTAGACAAGTGTGAATGTCTGATTTCATTAGCTGGTGTTTTATTGTTAGTGACTCTTTGTGATCTGTGCTCAGGCTAGAATTTTTCTTGGTCTTTACTTGTCGTCATTTTTCCGTTTTGCTTTGCGAGCATTAAATAAATAAAAAATCTTTTATTTCTTGGTTAAGTAGTTGCTGGTTTGCATTAGTAACCGGGAAAAGTTTTTCTTTCATAAGTTATTGGATATTTAATTAGGACAATAATTAGCTCGTATTCGAGTGAAATCATGTTTTGAGTTTGCTTTTCAAAGATCTTAGAAAAAAATTTAGTTTGAAAAGTTGATTAAAATTTTTGTAAAAAAGAAGTTGTTTTGTTTCCATCTTTCTGTGTATCTTTTGTTTCATCTCTTAAAACATCACTAGTTTCAATTTCATAACCTTTGACTTAATACAAGCCATAAAAACTTAATGATGAAATAAAATCAACTAGACTTTATGTTTGTAGGGTCCATCAACTAGTCTAGGCTAGAGCCTTGATTTAGGTTGGAGAGGAAACTCTTCAAGGCTGCAAAACATACATAAGAGTCTGTCCTAGGGAGTGTTAAAAGTCCAGTATCATGAAATTTATCCAGGACCCCCCTTTAACATAGGGGATAAACACGAGGTCGCATGCAGAAAGGTAGCAGAGATAACCCCTCCAAATCTGGACCAAGCGTAGTGGGGAATGCATATAGAGGGCTTGTTTTGGGATTCCGTCGGTTGCATTTTCCATGGAGCTTCATGGCTCTCGAATCCATTCGAGTTCCTCAGTTTTCTTCCATACCACTTTATTTCAATACCCTTGATAGGTTATGGGCTTGATACTCTACTCATTGCGGTCCACCCGACTATTGACTGTACCTTCCAGGTGATTGTTCACGCACTGGCAACCTAGTTGCCATTATTTTAGGGACTTACATAGGTGATTGCAGGGGTAGACCACAGTACCTAGGACAGACATCAGGCCACACTTTGTAGAGTATACCTAGAGGGTGCTTCCATATTCAAGTTGCACTTGCACTGGTAAGTTTCTCTAGTGTTGCTTGTTGTATCCGTTCTTCCAACTAGTTTAGTCTTTGCTTGTTTTATCTCGTAGGGAATTTTTCTACTGTGTGATGTTTTTGAACGAATAGAAAGCCCTAGTGTGTCTTTGAACTTATTACACAGTAGAGGATCATGAGATCCATTGGTCAGGAAGGCTTCTTGGCCTACCACCTGTTACACTGGAGCCATCCCTGCCACCGCTAAGACGAAAGCTAGACCAACACGGGTCTTTTGAAGCGACTGGGTCACAGGAAAATGTGCCTGACCAACATCCGAAGGAACCAACCATTTTAGACCTTGGAGAGGAATCTCTTGATCCTTCCGAAACTCCAAGGAATCTCTTGATCCTTCCGAAACTCCAACCACTGATCTTCCAACACCCATAATCATACATATTTATCCTTATGAGCGCTGGACGTTGCTACTTCTTCCATGAATTATCCTATTCAAACTACGACTGTCACCGCAAGGGGTGTTCCACCTCCTAACCCACCATTGTCAATCCGATACACCATGATATTGAATTCCTCTACCTCAAGTAGTGGCTCGATCCTGTATTTGGCGATGGCCACTGCTCCTTTCACCCAGAGTGTGACATGCCCTTCATTCTCATATGGGATGCCTAGCTCAGGTACAAGCCCTGTACTTTCCTACTCCACTTTACAAACTTTAGGTTTGGGGGAAGGGATCTCTAACGCTTCTCTGTAAGGATGCATGGGGGGCACTTCATCTCCCTTTAACTCTTTCCCTTATGGAGGAGGTCATATACTTCCTTCATCCCCTTCACTCGGCGGTGCCCACTAGCATTTCGTCGGGCCGAACGCAAACCATAGTTCATTTGGAGAAGAGAGTCAAGGGCCACCTTTTCATAATATGTCGGTAGGTTCAACACCATTTTCTTTGTTCGGTGCATTTGGTAACAACTCTTTCTCATCAACTGCTTTCTCGACTGGGGGAAATCCCGGTTACGGAAAACCTAATCCTATGCAGGGTACTATTCCTGCATAGGGGGAAAACCCATGAACTTATTCCACACCAGGACCTTGAAATTCTTGGCAGGGATCAGTTCCCTCATCATGAATGTTGATCAGGGGCACCTCTTTTCACAACCAATGGAACCTCGAGCAAGGTGTAGTACCTATTCCCATGGGATCAACATGGGGAAACCCTTCCCAAAGTCCTCTGAATGTAATACACACCCAACCATCTACGTCTTATTTCGTGAATCAGCCAATGATGTCTCCTCAAATGCAGAATTCGTACGTTGGTCATGGCCATGGGTTTTACTAGAACCTGGGCTAGCAACCCAACTTTTCCTAGCATCCTAGTGCCAGTCAAACTCCAGGCCCCTTTTTCCATGGTTATCACCAACAACCCAAACTACCTTTCCTAGAAACCTTGCATTTGCCAGACTTAACAAGGTAATGACCCTATCTTTCATGATCTGTGTTGGCCCCCTATGCTAACAAAGTTTCCTTTGGACATATCAAAGTTTGAATCCAAGCCTAATGAAGATCTAGGGGATCATGTGACTACTTTTCACCTTTGGTGCTCGTCTAATTCGTTGAAAGACGACTCCATACAGTTGTGATTATTTCAACGTAGTCTCATTGGGAGTGCAACAAAATGGTACAGTGAGCTCAACCACTCAATATACTCTTCCTTCAATGAATTGATAATGGATTTCCTAAACCATTTCCAATTACCTATGAGATATGACGCTGGAACAAAATCGCTGGGCAATTTCGAACAGACAAAAGCGGACCATATCTCTGATCACATCTAAGAATGGAGATGCTAGAAGAATTTGATTAAGGTGTCAGTCCCACCAACATTCCTACTTGAGTGGTTCCTTAAGTCTTTGGTCCCACAGTTATCCAAATACGTCACAACATCGGGAGTGTTTTATGAAGAAGATGCAATCATGCAAGCTCAATAGCTTGAGCTCATTTATTCTCAGTCTGGGCTACTATATGAAATCTTGTCGGATACACCACGATCAATACTTGATAAAACCAGAAAGAGAGTTGGACCACATGCCGAAGGTATTGTTGGTTCATCACAAACAAATCCCTCTGAACAACTGACAAAACAATTACAACAATTGTCTATACAACATACAATGGCCAGCCAGACTACTGTTCCGGCTGCTCCCCCTACCCAAATGTCATATGTACACAGTGTGTAATCAAAAAATCCAAAGGACACCTAGCATCCTGATGGAAAGATGAAACAACACAAGAAGGCTAAGGGGGATAATAAGCCCACTAATAATGCTGGTGGGGGAAACGATGAAAAAAGGAAGTCGAAGAATCAGTGTAATCTATGTGCAGAAGACCACTCGACTCACCAGTGCCCTCGGCTTGTAGAGCCCCAAAAGTTATTGTCACAACAGCAACCTGATGTGTTAACAAACCCATTTCAACATGGTCAAAATATAACTCAAGCCTCTACAAGTGCGGAAGGGGGAAGTCAAGGACCCCCTCCATTTTCAAACAATCTTGCATCCGCGAATGTGTATATGATGAAAGGTGATGCCTATATATCAACTAGAGAACATGATTACAACAAGCCAAGCACCTCTAAAAAAGGTAAAGAAGCTAAAACCCCATCTCTTCCTCTCCAAATCAAGAAGATGTTGGGCGAAACCATGACACGCATCCCAAAAGGTGCATTTAAGAAAGCTTCTCACAACCCAAATTCAAGGGCTGCCTAGAACTACTCTATGGTGGAGGATTTGTCTCAAACCCCCTGTGCAATGTCTACTTTGGAAGTCCTCCAAAGGTTCCCTTCCTAGAGAAAGGATTTGTTAGCCACTTTAGGATCTGTCGAGACTTGTAATCCAGGTATGATCATGCTTGATACAACCAACTTAAAATCTCGTCTCCCTTACCACATAGCATTCCAGATAGTAGTGGCTTACACCACGATAACGTTTACTTGGAACATTTTCCACACGGTGGTTGATGAGGGTGCCTCAACATGCGTAATGTCTTTGGCATGTTGGAAGGCCATCGACCAGCCCGCTTTGTCTCCATCAACTACTCTTCTTACCTCTTTCGACGGTCATTCATTCCGACCACATGGCATTATCCCCTCTTTTCCCGTGTAGTTAGGAGGGAAAACCATGTGTGTTGAGGTTGAAGTGGTCGATGCATCTCTCAAATACAATATTTTTTTTTCTCTAGGTTTTGTTGTTTCCACGTGAGGGTCGGATCATGACCATTGATCGATTGTCTTTCTCCCATACTGACCCTTCATTGGGGGCATCTGTGGTCCCGATGATTGATAACCCTCAACCCGACGTCATCAACATAGCGGTTGGTTTGTGCCCACCTTTGATGGGTATTTTCGATTACCCACCTCCTCAAGGCAATGTTAAGTTCATATCTGACCACCATAAGGTTGAGATTTTCCAAGTTTTGTTGTTTCACATGACTTACTTCAACGATCTATGGATTCTTCCTTCCCCATATGCCATGATAGAAGGGACAGGGCACCATGGTATGCCCATGCCCTTGTCCACGGAAGAAGTGGCGTACTCTTTAGTCCAGCAAGCTTCTGTCGACCCTGATCCTACTCCCTCATAAGAGTTGGATCCGATTCTAGAGACTATTTGGGCTCAAGGTTCCCTCGCTGATACAGATTCTTTAGACTTAGTATTTCCCTCATACGAAGAAATCATTGAAGCAATGATTAGTCTGGACAAACCCTGGGATGATCTCGATCACAGATCTTACTTCCTCCCATAGTTAAACAGAATTGAAGTAGGGGAATTCAATTTGACTATGACTGGAGATAAGTCTTGTCCTATCAATCCTTTGGCTATGCATGCATTTTATGCTGAGGGTAATATGGCAACCATTTCCTAAACTATACCTATTAACATCTCCAGAACCCCTAGCGTCGTGGATAATGTTTTCGTCAGAGATGAATGCTCCCTTGAAGAGATTCAAATCTACACGGATTTATTTAAGGAATTCTATGATGTTTTTGCTTGGTCTTACGAGGAAATGTCAGGCATCGATCCAAAAATTGTTGAACACGAAATCATGACTTATCCTGACACTAAGTCGGTTCAACAGAAGCTTCATCCGGTTAATCCTAAGAAAGCAGTAGCTATTAAGGTTGATGTAGAGAAAACTGCTCAAGGCATGATTTATATACCTTGTCCATTTGACCCAATGGGTGTCAAACCCCGTGCCAGTTGACAAAAGACAGGGTACGATTTGTGTATGTATGGACTTCCATGATTTGAACAAAGCCTGTCCAAAAGATAAATTTAAAAACCTAGACCAATTTGTGGGCCCACAAAGGCCTAGGTCTTCTTCATCTTGCCCTTGTCGCGATCTGTAATTTCCTGCTGGAGATCTTGGAGAAAGGAAACCAAGTTGTCCACCTTGCTCCATTGCTCTGCATCCTTCGTCTGAAAATCCCAGAGGGAGGAATTGATGTCCTCTTGTCCCCTATTTAGTTCACACAGTGAATCTGTAATCACTTCCCGATCAACACATTTGTTGTAGGTAAAACGAATTTGGGAGTCAGATGAGGTGGAGGGAAATGGTGAGGGAGAGGAGGTGGATTCAAAGGGGTGGCGAGGCAGGGAGAGAGGAGGAGGTGGAAAAGGAGGTGGAGAGGGAGGGGGAGGTCCATAGCCCAGTTAATTCCCCATGCGTCAAACCATTCTACTCAACATGCATATGGATTTGAGAGCGGCGACAGGTCCTAGGTGGCTCCAATAAGTGGCTTTGTGGGAGCAAGAGCTGTGATGGGAGCCAAAATAGGGAGGGCATCATTATCCTAAGGATGGATAGAATTGGGCATTTGGTTATTTGGAGGGTGGTCAGAATCGGGCCTTTCCTTTCCCCTAGAAGCATACCAGGTGGTTGATTTCTTGGATTTACCTCTCAGTCATGGCATGGAGAGGGGTATTGTCGCCTTGGGGATGAAGATGCGGAGTAGAATGGCCAAAAATATCCAATGAGGGAGAGAGAGAGAACTAGGAGATGAAGGAGAGAGAATTATCTCGAGCTCGGCAATAGGGGCTCCATAGGTATGGAGAGGAGGTGACTGGTGAGGTGACCTTCATGGTGCCATGGGCATTCTCACGTTGCAAGTCTTCTTTCTCGTGCGACAAAATCCTTGCGTGAATGAGATGAAGGGTGGAAGAGATGGTATTTTTGTTGTGAGGTGATGTGTTTGGGGATTGAGTTCCATCAGGTGCCAACTGGATGATTGTCTGGCCAGGTGGCGTCCCCGTGGCCTGTCAGCACATGCTACCTGGAAGCACCCCATCTGGGGGTTAGTCTTTGGTGCTGGATATATTTCTGCAAGAAGTCATGAAGGGATCCGAGGTGGTGGAGGTAGGGGAGCATTAAAAGTCCCCTTCCTTCAGATCGACACCATAATTTTCCAGTAGGTCGACCACTTGGTTTTCCAATATTCTGACGTGGGATGGAAAGATCACACAATTAGGTTGGAGAATGGATTTAATTCTGAGGAACCCTTTCATAAGTCTCTACTTGGGGGACATGTTTTTCGGATCTGCCCCATTTAGGAGATGGTTGAGGAGATGAATGACAATTTGCGAGTCTCCTTCAGTAATAATGGGGAAAATCTCTTGATCTTTGGCTGCTTGTAGACCTCTCAGGAGTCCCCAGATTTATGCTGCATTGTTTTTGTTGTTCCCCATATTTCCTGCTACAATGTGGAGGATTTTTCCTTTTTTTGCGGATGACTGCTCCATATCTTGTCGGTCCTAGATTTCCTTTGGAGGCTCCATCAAAATTCATTTTGTGGCATCCCGTTTCTAGCACCTCCCACATTGTGGGGCTAGGCTTACAATGTACCTTGGTGCTATGGATGGTGGACGGGGAGTGGAGTTGTACTTGCCAAGAGTTGAGTATGATACGCTCATGCAATGGGAAATTCCATTCCTGGTCTGTCCAGGGATGGAGGGAGATTATTTCTTTGATGTTGGAGTAAATAGTGGCCCAAACCTCCTACCAATTCTTAGTAGCGGAACTGAAGATTCATCGATTCCTTTCCTTCAATATTTTCTAGAGAATGAAACCTGGTAAGAATCACCAGATTTTATTGAGGATAGGGGATCAAAAAGTCAAGATGCACCATCCTTCTAAAGTTTCTTAGATACCTACATGATTTCTGTCTGTGGTTCTCATGAGGCTGGTGCTGTGGTCCAAATATTCGAGCTATAGGAGTAGAGATTTAGGAGATGATTTTGCGTTTCCTCCTCTGATCCGCATAGTTGGCACCAAGAAGGGCCAATGAATCCCCTTTTTCTTAAATTATCCCATGTGAGAATGTTTTTATGCATCGTTAACTAGAGGAAGGTGTTGATTTTTGGCCAAGTATTTATTTCCCAAATCTTGTTCCAAACTTATTCTATCTGTAGGGATCCATGCATGGATTTGAGTTGGTAGGCCTCTTGAATGTTGAATGTGCATGTGGAGGTCTGTCCCCATCTAAGGATGTCGTTCCCTTGTTGGTTTTTAATTTTCCTTGTGTCTAGATGAGACAACAAAGGTTGAATGTTTATTTCGTTGGGGATGTTCAGGGCCTCATGGGTGTTTTTCCAGATGCGCCAGATATCACGATTTCATGTTGGGTTACAATAATCTACTATTGTAATTAGGCCTGCTTCTATCATGTGGGAGATGAAGGCGCTCATATTCGGATCTGTGTAAATGTCTGAGAGTTGTTTCCAGGAGTCACTCTAGAAGAGGGTCGAGGTTCCTCTTTGTAGTTCCCAGAAAGAGTGGTCTATGATGAGTCCCCTGTTGTTTCTAGCTGTATTCCAGATGAGCGAGACAAGATTGTTTCCATTCCATCTGATCAATTCTCTTTCCGGGGTTTTGGTGGTGTATTTTTTCCTCCACAAGTGCACTCATAGGTCTTGGGGTCACTTTAACCATATCCAACAAATTTTTGAATTGAGGACCTTGTTGAGGAGAGAGGGGTCTCTAAGGCCCATCCCCCCTACTCTCTTTGGTGTGAAGACATTTTCCAACTTACGAGGGTTATTTTGCATCCTTCTTTAGTGCCCTGCCAAAGAAAGCTCCTTTGGATGTTTATTAGGGTGTTGAGGATGAAATTCAGAGCTGTGAGAGCTGAGAAGACATATAATGGAAGAGCTTGAAGTACTGACTTAAGGAGGATCAAGAAGCCAGGCATATTGAGGGATCGTAAAGTCCACAACGAGAGTCTTTTGTGGAATTTGGAGAGTATGGAGTCCAACGAAATATTTTTTAGCGAGTTACCTATGAGGGGGATTCCTAGATAAGTGGATGGTAGGGTGCTATGAGTGAAACCTAGAAGAAACATGAGATGGTGTTGGATCTCAATAGGCGTATTGAAAAAGAAGACCTGTAACTTGGTGAGTTTCACCTCCATGCTCGAGGCTTCACAGAAGAGGGTGATAATGGAGTTGATGTGGTGGGCTTCTCGAGCTGTGGGAACTCCCATTAGGAGTAGGTCATCCATGAATTGACTATGGGAGATGTGGTGTGAGACACCATGGGGGGTGAGACCAGAGAGGGAGTGATCTGATATGGCATCTTTGATGGTGCAACCGAGTCCTTCCGCCATTATTATGAAGAGGAAGGGGGAGAGAGGGTCTCCTTGTATTATGCCTCTGGAGGGAGAGAAAGGACTTGAGGAGACTGTTATCCTCATTTTTGGTTATCAAGATGATGACATGATAATGACATGGTGATAGAAGATCTAGCTCTTCTTCAAGATCATTTTCATGAAGAAAGTTACACTTGTCAATCTCTCAAAATTACTCTTTTGGAGACAGTACGCAGGCTGCACATATATTACCTTGCGGAAGTACTTTGTTTCCGCAGGCT
>JZKD02S1821178.1:6058-21967 GCA_000966675.3 Picea glauca | reverse complement strand
CTCCACTGGATCTGACATGCATGTAGTTAACAGTGGTAAATCTTCAGTTGCATGTGAGACCATTGATTGTGAATTAATTAATAATTAATTCATTGATCTCTCACTAGTGTAAGTTAAGTTACACAAGTACAACTAATCTTAACTCACTTAACTGAGTTAAACTACTTTACAACTCACATAACTACACATCTAATTCTGTTACAACTTTGAATCACTCGGTTACAATTAATTCGACTTGCATGTCCCACCAGTCAACCTTTGAACTCGAATTTCCTATAGCTAACTGATTTTTAATTTCAGTTAACTATTTCCAAGTGCTCATTGAGAATAGATTAATATTTATTGTCCAACTATTATTAAGGGATAATAATAGTCGACATACATCTATAAATAGAACATCATCTATAAATAGACTTCCACCTAAAAATAGCCTGAGGCTCCATCCTAGTGTAGGTGCATAATTTTCACTAGGATCTTCTTGTTGAATATCAACAAGTAACTCCTTGAGACTGAGCCCTCGGTCCTCAGAAGCACTGCTACTAGAAACTCAGTATGAAAAACTGATGAAAATGCCAAATGCTTCTATTAATTCCATAACTGGTACAACATTTACAAAAGGTTGCTTGTATAGAGCAGTTTTGAGTTCTGAATGCTTGGATAAATTTATTAGATTCCTTTCTATGATTCATTACCATATATATATTACAATGATATGGGTAAATTAAGCTATCCCGCGGATCGAGAGATCTTCAGGATCGCTTATACTATTTATAAAGTTTACAAAATAGAGAATAAATCTTCCTCAAAACTACTTTGCGCCCAACATATTCAACCTTCAATAGCCTACGTATCTTCAAAATATCCTTAGTTATCTTGGTTTTGACAATATTTATCCATTCCTGCAATAAAATCAAACAATTCCAACTGAATATTAGAATTTATCTAACATTACTCAATAATATTTCTAGAAGACATTTTAATCATTTTCTATCCTAATTATTCCTAACTAACAGAAAAGTCAATCAAGATCGTATCGTGAATCATAGGAATGAAAATGATATTTGTACCTTTTCCTCAACTCAAAATACCCCCCAACTTACCTTCTTTCATGTCCTCATGCAAGATGAGATCTTACATGTAAAGCAGTGATGTTGTAAGGAGGAGAGGTTGGTTCACCAGGTTCTTCGAACCCATTATTGTGTATGAGATCTCCAAAAGCAGCTTCTTCCCTCTTTCTATTAATTTGATAATATCTTTGGTAACCATATGGAGGAAACCAAATAATAGGAGGATTATATCTGCAGCCAATCCAAGCAGGTCCTTCATCCAGGATCATTCTGGTATACCTTTCCACCCTGAAGGTGGTTGCATGAAAGTTCTTGTAGCCCAAGGGTTCCCTACTCTTGACTTCATTTGAGGAGGCATCCCATCTTGATTTGGAAGAAGAAAGAAATTCTTATTTAAGTTCCCTAAAATATGGTAGGCCTGAACGTATAACCTCTCGGTGGATAGAAGCTAAAGAGTCTACAACCCCTTCCCTCTTCATGAATGTTTTGTGCTGCATGATGGCTGTGAAGGATTTTGGAGGTTTCCCCCTGATCCAGAGATCTAGCCCAGTCTCCCTTTTAATGAAGGTCTTTTTTTATTTATCCCACCTGATTTGGTTTTTGGTAAAGGACAAGAATGCTTGGAATTGTATGTCCCCAATAAAAAGACTAGGGTTCTCTTTCCTGTTATCTTCCAAGATGAAGTTGTGGAGGTATAGCTCACACAAAAAGTATTGCACTTTCTCTTCCTGTTCTCTAAAACATGAAACAAAATCAGATACAGTGGTGAATTTAATTGGTTTACCTTCTCTAATAGATCTTACCCTCAACAACAAATAACACTCCAATATAAACAAGGTGTAATTAGTAGTAGGAGCCCTGTAATCTACTGCATCAGTATAGACATCACAAATTTCTTTGATTTGCTCCAAAGATTTATCTAATTGGCCATGTACTTTCTTTACCTTCCCTTGGACTCTGGTGATCTCAACAAAAGTTTTGTTTTCTATTGTTGACATGGTTTTAATTTGTTTAACAACTTTTTTATGCTCTTCCATGGTTATTGTCTCACTCCTACACTGAGTTAAGGTCTGTTGGGTTTGCACCAGCTCTGCCTCCAACCTATCAATAATGGAACTCTATTCAAGAGACTGAAATGCTTCATCAGTCTAAAAACTTGTCTCTTTTGTGGCCGGGGGATCTATCTGGGTCTCTACATCAATTGTCTCTAGAGGATCAGGGAATTCTATAGGAAGTAGTTCCTCATGTTGGCAATTGTCTCTTATGTTGCTAGAATCTCTATTTGAGGTTCCATTTCATGTGCCTCTAAAGGAATCACTTCTTCATTTTGAACAGCTGCTTCCTCTACTGCTGGAATCTCAGTTTGAGGTTCCATCTCTGTTATTTCTTCAGGGGCATGCAAATTTGTCTGTGTTCCAACATAACTTGTATGTACTGTCCTCCTAGGAAGTGGGTTCATTCCCTGTGTTCTAGGCCTTTTGGATTTATTCCTTTCATAGGCCTTGTCAGCTTGCTCCAGTTGTTTCCTTAATTATTTAATCATTTCTTTGAGTCTACCAACATTCTTATTTAACACTTTAATTTTTTTAACCATTCTTCTCAACAACTTGTTTTCTTGTTTCAACTTTCTGATTTTATTGTGGCCTTTGTCAACTGTTTTATTTTTATGGGGAATGTCAATGTTTTCCTTATCTTCATCATCCAATGACTGTTCCTTTGTTTCCTCTATTTGCTCTAACTATTGTACAGGGTTGTTTACCTCAGTGTGAGGTTCTGGCATCTCTATGTCAGGGAGGTCCACAGCAGGGTTTGAAGAGGTAGTTGATGCTTGGTATTCTTCAGACCTGCTTGTGTCTTTGGTGACCGATTTCTCTAAGTTCCCTAGTACTTGAGCCATTTCTACCTCATAAGTTTTGAAGAACTATTCTATAAGGTGTTCCAGTGATGGTTGGGTATTTTCTTGAGTATTTTCTTATGGGGTATGTTTTGTTTGTTCGATTTCCTAAATATTTTCCTATGAGGGTTATTTTGTCTGTATCGTTTCCTGGGTTTCTCCAGGCTGTGCTATCCTTTTTCTTATTCTTCTCTTCTCAGTGGGGGTTTTAGGAGAAACAATTGTCTTTTTTCTCTTTTTCTTTGATGTCTCTGCTTGTGAGGTCTGAATTTCTACCAATTGGATGGGGTTTGCCTCAATTTCAGGCTGAGGTAATGGAAATTCTACTTGGGTATTGTCTCTTCCTTCCCGAGTTGTCTCAATATCAGGCTGGGGTAATGGAACTTCCATTTGGGCAATATCTCCCCCTTCTTGTGCTGCCTCAATTCCCTATGGGTGGTTTTCATGGTGTAATCCAGGTTGTTCCAATTGTAGAGGCCTATTGGCCTCGATTAGATCAACCCAAGTTATTTGGGTTTGGCTCATGGCCTTGTTTACTATAAGCTTCACTAGTCCATGGTGACTACTTATAGTAACAGGATCTTTAGCCTTTTGAGTTCTTTCAACAACTTCATGTAACATGGCATTTAGAAAAAATGGTAAATTGATTACTAACCTCTGTTTGAGTGATGCTAACAATTTGAGGTGGCGTGGTCGGAACACATCGTACCTCCCATCATAGGTGATATACCTTTGTATTACTCCTGTAGAAATTTCAATACAAATTATGTATTGCCTGGATTCTCATGATCTAACAATTATATGCCATTGTTAAATACACAATCGCTTCTACTAATATTCTTGCAGAATTTAAAACATGATTGCCAATTACAATATCAAGAAGAAAGATCAATCACACATAACACAGATGTTTTTACCAGGAAATCATAAAGCTAAAAACCCCACTATCATATATTGTGTTTATATCATGGATCATGAAACAATCTCATACAAAACTATAATCCAAGAGCTCTCAGTACAATATACAATCGTCTCACACTGTCATGCAAAAATTGACAAATTCATGTGCCAATTTACTACTCCCAGACAACTTGCCTCCTCTGCGCAATCTCTGCTAATGGAAATCCCTGCAATGAATGAATTCTTATTGCTTAGGCTGCACATTCCTAATGGTCACATCCATTGTGTTTGTGGTTGCATGAGTGCACCCACTAAATTCACAACCGATAGTCAAACTATCCCTTTCACCTGTTATCTCAATTGGGTCTCCACTGGATCTGACATGCATGTAGTTAACAGTGGTAAATATTCAATTGCATGTGAGATCACTGATTGTGAATTAATTAATAATTAATTCACTAATCTCTCACTAGTGTAAGTTCAGTTACAACTAGTACAACTGAGCTTAACTCACTTAACTGAGTTAAACTACTTTACAACTCACAAAACTCCACATATAACTCTGTTACAACTTCGAATCACTCAGTTACAACTAATTCGACTTTCATGTCCCACCAATCAACCTTTGAACTCGAATTTCCTATAGCTAACTGATTTTCCATTTCAGTTAACTATTTTCAAGTAATTATGAGATAATAGATTAATATTTATTCTCCAATTTATTTAAGGGAAAAATGAATTAGACACACATTTCTTGTTGACTTTTCAACACTCCCTCTCAACAAGAAAGGGATTATCCTTCACCCCAATCCTGTCTCTATGGTATTTTCATTTTCTCCTAGTGAGTGCCTTCGTCAGAATGTCTGCATCCTGATCTTCCGTAGGAATGTACTGAAGCAACATGATCTTTCGCTGCACATAATCTCTGAGATGATGATATAGGATATCTATATGCTTAGATCTATCAGGAAACACAATATTAATCAAGATTTTAATGAAACTCTGATTATCACAATGAATCACTGTCGGATCTAAATGAGAACCAAACAAACCAACCAAGATCTTTCTCATCCATATAGCCTCACATGTAGCTTGACTCGTTGCCATGTATTCCGCTTCCATTGAGTTGAGTGCCATGGATCTCTGTTTCCTACTGTACCAAGAAACAGCTGTAGATCTGATACTAAATACCCCCTCTGATGTGGCCTTTATGTCTGGTGGGTTGTCCGCCCAATCTGCATCTATGAAGCCATGCAACTTCACCTCATCTGTCTGTCTGTACCATAAGACATACTCAGATTTTCCCCTTGGGTATCTTAGGACATGCTTACCTGCCTTCCAAAATATCTTGGTAGGCTTAACCATTACTTGACTCAATTGGTTAACCGCATAGCAAATGTATGGTCTCGTGTTCACTAGATACATTAGCGAACCCACTAACTGTCGATAGACAGTAGCATCCACTACCTCTCAAGAAGTAGCATCCTCTTTCCTCTAGTTTCTTGGAAGAGGAGTATCCATGGGTTTGCATCCCTCCATGTGAAACTTACCCAGTATCTCCCTTGCACACTTTCCTTGAGACACAAAAATTTCACCATCTCGCTGTCATATTTCCAATCCAAGGAAATAATGAAGGAGGCCCAAATCCTTCATCTCGAACTCCTTTGCAAGGTCCTCCTTGCATGAGTGTATCAACTGCTCATCACCAGTCAGTATTAAATCATCAACATAAAGAACAATGATTAAAATATTACCCTCCACCACAAATTGGTATAGGTTTTCATCCACTTCACTTTTGGTGAAGCCCAGTCCGATGAGTTATATGTGTAGTTATGTAATCTACACGGGGTGCTTGCTTCAACCCATACAATGCTCTTTTGAGTCGGCACATATATGACTTGTTGTTGAAGATCTCAAATCCTTTAGGATGCTCTATGTACACTTCTTCCTCAATGATCCCATTGAGAAACACATTTTTACATTCATCTGATGAATGCGCCAACCCATCTGTGATGAGAGTGAAAATATTGATCTTATGGAAGAGTACCTTGTGACAGGTGAAAAGGTCTCATCATAATCTATCCCCTCAATCTGTGAGAAGCCCAGGGACACAAATCTAGCCTTTTATTTCTCCACACTCCCATCAGTAGCTTGCTTTACCTTGTAGATCCATCTCGAACCTACCACTGATTTGTCGATCGGTCTTGGGACAATTTCCCATGCATTGTTTTTTACAATGGAGTCATACTCCTCCACCATTGCATAAACCCAAGTGGGATATTGCACTGCTTCCTAAAAGGAAGATGGTTCAGTCACAATACATTTTCTCATGAGATCCATGTATCCATTAAATCAATCAGGAGACTGTCTCGGTTTGCACTATGAAGTAGGGGCTCCTACATTCTGTGCAACATCTAGTCTCAATCTATCAGCTTCCATGGTTCACTTTCTTCCATTTTTTATGGATGGCTCTTGATGAATTGCTTCCTCCACTCCATGAACCTCCTCATGTGGCTGAACCACATCTTGAGACTCATCTTTGGGAACCATTAGTTCCCCCTCCACATGCAAGTCTATCTCCCTCTCAAGTGATAGTCCCATGGATTTCCCCTCATTGAAATTTATATCCAGTCGCATAATAGTCATCTTATTGTTAAGAAAATACAAACGATAATTATGGGGTGTTTCTTTGTACCCCACAAATATCCCAACTTCAGGAGTCAGTTCCATCTTCTTCCTGGCATCCTTGGTCACATGCACATAAATAGATGAGCCAAAAATCCTAAAATGAGAAACATCAGGTTTCTTACCAGTGAAAGATTATTTAGGTGTACTCATTTCAAGTACTTTATGAGGACAATGGTTTTTCACATAAACCACAGTGTTGCATGCTTCCTCCCACAAATACATTGGTAGGCCATGATCATGCAACATCGCTCGTGCTGCACCCATGATCATTTTGTTCTTCCTCTCCGTAACCCCATTTTGTTGTGGGTTATGAGGCAATATGAGTTATCTTCGAATTCCTTCTTTTCTGCAAAAGTATTTGAATTCATTAGAGATTTATTCTCCACCATTATCACTCCTCAGAGCCTTCACTTGATTCCCCGACTCTTTCCCCACCAATGCTTTAAACTCACAGAACTTTGAGAATGTTTTATCCTTCCTCTGCATGAATAAGATCCATCATTTATGAGAAAATTAATCAACAAAAATAACATAATACTTATGTTTTTTTGTTGAAGCAACCAAGAATGGTGCACACACATCTGTGTGAACTCTCTCCAGGATCACCGAGGCACATTTCTCCTTTTCATGAAAGGTGGACTATACATACTTCCCCATGGTGCAACCCTTGCACTGATCTAACTGAGAAAGTGTTCCCATTGGAAGTCCATTAGATATTTGTTGCATGATCTTCAAGGCTCCATGATGAAGATGTCCCAATCACCTATGCCATAATTTTCCCTCTTCCCGGCTCACCACTTTTCTGCCTTTCCCATCATGGCAGCGCAGCCATCTACCTCCAACATGTAGAGATTCTTAACTTGAATCCCTATCCTCTTGAATTGACCCGTTGTTTTATGTCACAGAAAATATTTTCCATCATTGAAAACAACGTCATAGCCTCTGTCCTCCAACATTGTGACTAAGACTAGGTTTTTCTTTAGAACTAGAACATGCATAAAATATTTTAATTTAAATGGTTTACCTGACTCCCTCTGAAAGGTAATGGAACCAATGCAAGTCACATTGTATCGTCCATTGTCACTCATCTCTAGATCCATTTTGAGATCTTTCTCCTCAAAGTCACTGAAAAGGTCCTTATCTCCTGTCATGTGGAAGGAAGCGCCACTATCCAAATACCACACCGATCCCAATGCACTTGAATCTATGAATGCGATCAAAGAGAAGTCAAGTTCAAATTGTGAGGCAAGGGACTCACTAGCTACAGCTCCAACAACCTTCTTGTTCTTCATCTTCTACGGACAGTTAGTAGTGAGATGCCCATGTTCGTGACAGTGAAAACACTTCACTTTGGAAAAATCCAGCTTCTTGACTTTAGACTCAGATTTTGAATGGAATTTCTTCCCCTTCCCTTTCCTTGCCTTGAAATTCAAAGCACAATCCTCTTCATCATCATTATTTGATGAATATCCATCTCTGGTGTTCCACCTGAACTCCTCCTACACCAAATCCGACCATAGTCGTTCCCAATCTGGAAATTTTTCCCTTCCATGTATAGAGTCTTGATAATTGTGCCAAATCTTGGGAAGTCCTAGGAGAGACAAGCTCACCAAATCATCATCAGCAACTATTATTCCCATAGTCCCCATCTCATCCCGACATTGGATAAAATTCCTGAGATATTTTGGAATGGTGTCTCCCTTCTCCATCTTGATCTTCCTGAGTTTATCTTTGAGCGCCAATTTCCTATGGTCATTGTTGTTTTGGAATAGATCCGTCAAAGTATTCCACATTTCATATGGTGTGGATTTACCATGGAGGTTTTAAACAATGTGGTCTCGTACTCCCTCCAATAGGATCCTCCTCGCCTTTGCCACTTTATTTTTCCATGCATCAATATTTGCAGCGTCTCCAGCATCTGGATTAGGAACATCTTTGTCAATGAATTCCTTCAAGCCATTTTCTTTGAGTAATGCATCCATCTTGTCCTTTCAAGAAATTTAGTTAGAGCTTCCCTCGAGTGCATACTCTAACCTCAATCCATTGAAATCCATTCTGATCTTGAATCAATTGTAGCACCAAGAAAGTCTTTCTGCAAATTTGAATTCTATCCAGTCACAAACTCAACTTCTGCAATCTTCTGCGCTCTGATACCTTGTAGAAATTTCAATACAAATTATATATTTCCTGGATTCTCCTGATCTAACAATTATATGCCACTGTTAAATACATAATCACTTCTACTAATATTCTTGCGGAATTTAAAACACGATCGCTAAGTGCAATATCAATAAGAAAGATCAATCACACATAACATGGATGTTTTTACCGGGAAAGCATAAAGCTAAAAACCCCACTATTATATATTATGTTTATATCATGTATCATGAAAAAATTATCATAAAAAACTCTAATCCAAGAGTTATCAGTACAATATACAATCGTCTCATACTGTCATGAAAAAATTGACAAATTCATGTGCCAATTTACTACTCCCAGATAACCTGCCTCCTCTGTGCAATCCTTGTCGATGGAAATCCTTGTAATGAATGAATTCCTCTTTCCTAGGATGTGCATTCCTCATGGGAAAATCCAATATGTGTGTGGTTGCATGAGTTCACCCACTAAATTCAAAACCAATAGTTAAACTATCCCTTTCACCTGTTATCTCAACTGGATCTCCACTGGATCTGACATGCATGTAGTTAACAGTGGTAAATCTTTAGTTGCATGTGAGATCATTGATTGTGAATTAATTAATAATTAATTCATTGAACTCACACTAGTGTAAGTTCAGTTACAACTAGTACAACTGAGCTTAACTCACTTAACTGAGTTAAACTACTTTACAACTCACATAACTACACATATAACTATGTTACAACTTCGAATCACTCAGTTACAACTAATTCGACTTGCATATCCCACCAGTCAACCTTTGAACTTGAATTTCCTATAGCTAACTGATTTTCCATTTCAGATAACTATTTTCAAGTAATTATGAGATAATAGATTAATATTTATTGTCCAATTTATCTAAGGGAAAAATAAATTAGACACACATTTCTTGTTGACTTTTCAACAATTCCTGCCAGCTCCTTCCATGGCTCGTTGAGAGCACTGGGATTGAGTCCCTTTCCCTTTTTATCAAGTTCTTATCCAGGATCTACGAAAGATTCCACAACCTCCTTGAGTGATGTATACCTCCCAGTCCACTGTATGCCTATGTTGGGGAGGCCTATAACCTCTGCTACGATTTGCTCAATAATCGAAATTTGTATATCTCATACCATGGAAACTCCTCCCTGCAAGTTTTGAAAAAATACGAGCATGATATTTGTGTTGTATCCTTGCAGCCTATTGAAGTACTATGTCCACCCCAAACAATGTAAAATTTCTCTTGCCTGTTCAGTTACCTGTATTAATGCAGGCACTCGGCGTATACTTCGGCCACCCATGTTTCTGTGAGCATATGAGGAGGGCTATCATTCCTTGCTGCAGCTTAGTTTGACCAGATTTGGAAGCAATATTGCCAAAAATAACAAATATCATAGAATAGCAAGTGTAAAATAGTATGAGTTTTCCCATTTATTACAATTATTAAGATCTATCAAAACATGTGCAGAGTATCTTCCCCCTCCTAAATGAAAAGGTGGACCTCAACTGTCAAAATGTACGAGTGAAATAATGGTAGGTACTTCAGGTGAGGTGTGATTAGTATGTCGTCGTTGCTGGTGGGAAAAACAATCATTAAGAACTTTTAAAAAGCACTTTATGGCAATTATGAACAATCATCACTTTGCATGGGAAATTCAAATTGACATGCCTATTTTCAAAAAAAGTTCAAGGAGAAAGATCCCGAATATTTTTAAATTTGTTCACGTATTTTTAGAAATGTTCCACATATCTTAAAATTGTAACTCTCCCTTGTTATTGGATAGAGCCAGAATGACAGACTCGTTTTTAGGAAAGGAAATCTAGGAACACACAAAAGACTTGGCATTTTAAAGATAAACTTCAATACCACAAGCAGAGCCACTACTGCCAACAGGCGTCCATAGCCTCAACAAGGTTTCCTTTTAACCCATAGATAATCCTATATCCTTAATAAATAGTTTGAATTGTCTTTTCCCAAAAATACCACTATCCTATTTTGGTAGCTAGATAACGATAATGCCACTCACTAGATCGTAACTTAAGTGAACAAGTCGGCTCGTGATGAGACCTCTTGTCCTTTGACAAAAAAATGCCAAAGGCCATTACCCTAGTGTGGTAGCCATAGTGGGAATTTCATTTATGTTATTACCCGATGATCATGGTAGGTTGGCTCCTTATGAGACCCCCTATCCTTTGTGTGATAATTTTTATTACTTTACTTATAAAAAAAATTGTTTTGGTTCTATCAAGGAAGGCTCATCTACTCCCTAAGAGTGAGGGATGGCATAAGAAGTGTAAGAATTCCAAGTAAAAAATGTTCTTTAGACTCCTTGTTATAATATGAAGGAAAATTATAATTTCGGTATATGTATATATATAGGGAAAAGAAACAAAATATGGTGGTTAATCAATTATGAACAATTTTAAAGATAATTCGGAGAAATTAATCCAAAAATAACTCGATAAGGTATGTTAAATAATCCATACAAAAATGAAAAATCATTACTTATGATCATTAGAAGTAGTGTTGATGAAAATTAATTAATGAAGGCCATACCCAAGGGAGTGACTGTCATAATAATGGCATGCTTAAAGAGCAATAAGGAAAAAACGCATAAGGGACAACAATTGTTCCTTTCGAATGAAAAACGCTATCTGAAGAAGGAACAAAAGTGTAACAAAAAGGAATGATAATCGTTACTTAGAATGGACGATATTACTCGTGAAGGGATCAACAATCGCTCAAAGGTACAATAGTTTTTCCTTTCAAAGGAATGGCACCTATAAGCAAAGGGATCAGCTATCGTTCAAAGAAATGCCAGTTGTTTCATTTTAAACAAACATCAACGTTGATGTTCCAATTTTAACCATCTAGTTAAGTGATTGGAAACCTCCCACAGTCATTTTTGTTTTAGTGAATCTATGATTGATTAGTCATCAACTAAATTAATTCAATTTCTATGGGTAAGTTTATCGAATTATTGGATGGTCTATCTAGCGTTATGCAAATATGTTCATTTTCTGTGATAACAGGGTTTATATTTATTCGTTTTTTGTAGGAGCGAGGAACATAAAAGAGTGTTAATTATACTCATTACTATCATCTTTCCCAGTTCCTATTCTCTCAAGTGACCTTTAAAAAACATTCAATCAAATCTGTAAAGAAAACGATATACAATATGTACAGTTCTTGATAAGAATCATCATTTTATGAAGTTGAGGCTATTGGGTTAACTTCCCAACTAGCTAAAATATGAACAGTAGGATCCTTACTTACTTCTTGGCAATAAGATTCTTTTTAAAGTGGTTGATGGTAGATTTGTAATCGATGTCCATTTACCAAAAAAGGAGAACCAGATCCGTCGATGGTTATTAAGGTGACAGTGCCATTATCATGAACTTCATAGATTTCATATGGTCTGAGCCACCTTGTCTATAATTTTCGAGGAAAATCCTGAAATCTGGAATCATAGAGAATCTCCCAATCGCCTTTCTGGAAGGATTTCTTTTTTATATGTTTATCGTTCTAGCTAGCTCTCTACTATTGATAAAAACTGTGCACTATAGGGTGAACAGGCATGCTTCATCTAACTCATTGAGATGTTGTAAGCGTTGTTTATGTGCCTATGTAAGATCCAGTGCAATTTCCCGAGCCATCCTTAGAGTCTTGATCTCAAATTCAACTGGCAAGATGGGTTATTTGCCATAGAATAAATGATAAGGGGAGTATCCAGTAGTGTTACACCATGTTGTGCGATAGGCCCATAAGGCATTTGGAAGCTCAACTTCCCAATTATGATGGTTTGTTGACACTGTTTTTGTCAAAATTGCCTCCAATACTTTGTTGGTACTTTCTACATGTCCATTTGCCCATGGGTGGTAGGGGGAAGTAACTTTGTTCTTGATGTGATAATTGCTCAGGGTGGTCATGATTCTATGGGTTGTAAATTGTGACCCCTCGTTAGTGATTACTTCCATGGGTAATCCATAGCATACAAATATTTCAAAAAGAAATTTAATGATTGTTTCCTCTGTTTCATTTGTCAAGGCTTCTGCTTCTACCCATTTGGTCATATGGTATGTTGAAACTAAAATATAATCCTTCTGGTTTGATTTTGGATTGAATGGGCCAACAAAATCCAATTCCCATCTTTCAAAAGGTTCTGCGACTATTTTTTATTTCAGTGGCATTTCATCAACTTGGCCAGGGCGACCCATCCTTTGACAGCTATCGCAGGCCTGGACATATTTATTTGCATCCTTAATTATTGAGGGCCAATAGTAGCCCATCTGTAAAATATTATACCCAGTTTTGCGTTCTTCAAAATGTCTGCCACGGGGATCATCATGACCTTCCTTTAGAAAATCATAAATTCCATCATCCCTCACACATCTTTGGATCTGGAGGTCAGCCCCTGTGTGGAACATATATCCACCAATCGAAGCGAATCGTGCACTACGCTGGACGATCAGTTTCCTTTCTCTAGGTGATAGATGTGATGGTAGTTTCCCAACTTCCAGATAATTAGCCACATCATCATACCATGGCATTTTGATAATGACTGCGAACATGTGTTCGTCTGGAAATTGGTCCTCTATTGTCGTAGAATCATTTGTTTTTGGTATGTGGGACAAGAAATCTGCGATGAGATTCTCTCTTCTGAGTTTGTCCTTGATGGTGATGTTGAATTCCTGCAATAGTAGAAACCACCGAGTAATCCATCCATTAGTGATTGGTTTGTTAGCTAGATATTTAATAATAGAATGACCAGTATACAGAATAACTGGGTAGCCTTTTATATAGTGGAAGAATTTATTAATAGCATGTATAACAACTAAAAATTCTTTTTTTGTTACTGTATAATTTAATTCAGCGGGAGTGAGACCTTTTCTTGTTGGCACAGGGGCAAACCTGGGGTTCAATGCTACAAGAGCGCACCAACAAAACCCTAACTATCGGCCATTTCGGCAACACCTACGAAGCAGATGAAGTCTGACCTGAGGTAGAGGCAGGGGCGATTGCAGGACTCAAGTGTCTACAACCTTAGCTGGGACACATATCTGTGATTATATCATTTACAGAGTGCTTAGTATCGATCATTCATAAATATTCAACCCTTATTACACTTCGCAGATATCACAGAGCACCGCAACATTCACTTAGATCTAATGTATTTCATCACTTAGCAATAGTAAAAGATATAAAATCCAGTAGATCATCACTAAGATTCTTCAGACATATCAGATCTAACATTCACACACATCTTAAGAGGCATAAAGCATAAGTGGATCTATCTAAATACACCAAAGAACTTAGCAAAAGCAGAGATGAAGACATCAAGTTAAGGCACAAAGCATAACACACATATTTACATGGTTCACCCCCACCCCGGGGCTACATCCACCAACTCTTATTCTTTATTAGGGTCTCCAATCGGTTACAGGCACAAATCTACCAAAACCCTCCTGTGCACAGGACAAAAGATCTGTGCAGCTCACTAGATCCTTCTTCCTTGTGTTACAGCACAAAGCCTTCTATATCTCCACACAGGGACTTGCACTAAGCTCTGTAAGTCTTACAAGGTGCACAACCCTTTGATCACATAGATCCCACTCGGCACATAACCTTTATCACATAGATACAATCCTTAGATAGTTTACTAGATGCCTAGACGTCTATTTATACATTACAAAAGTGGGCCTAAATGTGAGTAAACCCACGGGCCGACATCCCTATCCCATTACATTGTCCCAAAACCCAAAATGGGCCCAAACGTGGGCCGAGATCCTGTGATCTTTGCTTCTCCTAGTGCTCCATCTTCGATAGGCAGTCGAAGTCCAAAAATGGTCAAACATGACTAAGTAACTCCAAAACTTGGTCAAGGGCCAACAAGCCCCCAACACTCACATGTGACTCGTCCCGAGTCACTCTGGTCTGAGAAAGTCTGCCTCAAATGCCTCAAGCTGGCTTAAGCTTCTTCGACCTGCTGCAGTGCGTTGGCCTCTTGCTCAGTGAACTCCTAGATCACTGCATCATTCACTGGCCCTTCTAGGCATTGTTCTTTTGTGAGGACGATTTGTTCCAGCTCGACTCCTTGGATTTCAACTTCAGTGAAAAGTTGGCATGCCTTCTCTTTCACTAGCTGAAGTTGTTGAGAGACTTCCATCACTTTGTTCTAGATTGCTTGGATCTGTTGTTGGGCTGTGCATTGTTCTGGAAACCTCTTCATTTGTTCTACTAGTTCTAGGGCCTTTAGTTGTGCCTGTAACATTTCAGCATGTTGCTTTGCTTCTTGGAGTTGTGCCTCCAATGCCTGTAGCTCTAGATTCTCCGTGACGTTTTCATAAGTCTGAGCGCTCCTAGAGCTCAACTGCTTGCATTCTAAAGAAATGAATTTTAATCTTCCAACTGCGTTGCGGGCAATTGCCTCCCTTAAATCTCTTACTTCTTGAGGAGTCTCGGGAATGGTACGAAGTTCCATATCTACAATGCGTTGCTGAACTTGTTGGATTACTTCTTCAAGCTGGGCCACCTATTGGGGAATTCATTCTTCATCTCTTACTTTTATGACGGTCATAGAGCGAAGTTCTATTTTGAATTGTTCCTTGAATTCCAGCTATTCCACGATCAATTGCTCGTTTCTCTACTATAGTTTTTCTTTCTCTTTGTCCCACTGTGCTTGAAGAGAAAGTTTTTCTCATTCGACAGTACTGCGCTGCTCGACAAGTACTCCTCGTACCTGTGTCAAATCCTAGGTGGCTTGCGTTGTGTCTTCTTGAGCTCATTGAAGGTGATCTTCGACCATATCAACAATCCGATGGAGTAGAGTTGGCTCATCTCCTGGTTCTACTGTGCCTACTGTCAGAGGTACAGTGGAGACTGCATGGCTAGATTGGAGTGCCTGCTGCACTCCTTGGAGTTCAATATCAATACGATTATACATCTACTTCTTCTTCGCTTCCTGCTTCTCTACTATCTCCTTTGAAGCATCGTCCATGTTGTAGGAAAATCTGCCTGCAGACAAGTAGATCGACCTCTAAGGCTTGACCTTAACCCTAGACAGAAAAGTGCTTATCATGGAAACTGGATTTCTTTCGAATCTATCTAAGCCTAATGCATGAGAAGGGAGAGTAACAGAAGTACCTCTTAACCGACGTTTGTCCCTGCATGCTCCGAGTTGCGCTCCAATCCTTTTCTCCTCG
>JZKD02S1821167.1:57133-71975 GCA_000966675.3 Picea glauca | reverse complement strand
TTTTCGTTTGAAGATCTCTGATAATCTGACATGTCGGTGGTTATTCAGGGTTTCTTTCATCTGTAGTAATTCTTGCTCAGATCCTTTCTTGTATTCTTCCATAATCTTAGTTTATAGATCTTCCTTAGGGTTCTCTTGATTCATATTTATTCTTTCAAGCTTAGAAATCATTCTAGGGAAATCCAATACTTCATGGTATAGAGCCTTACAACAGAGGAAACTAGGTCTTCCACCAGGGCATTCCTTAGCCAGATGTCTCGGTCTTCTGCCACTGTAACAGAGGGTTAATCCTCTCTTTCTTTTAAATGATCCCTAGCCTCTTTTGTACTGCGCACTAGGATCATGGTAGCTAACCTGCAACAAATTCTTTCTAGGATCCTACATCCACTCGTTAGTCCAAACATTATTTCTATGCATAGGTATAACATATCGTTCACTATTCTTATCAGATCTACTCATATCAAATCTTCTTTCATCTATTAATACCCTAGTTTTCAAGCTAGAACAGATCCTATCAATCATACCTAGATCCATACTCTAGAAACAAAAAATTATACTTATCTTACTTCTACAGAGCACAAAGCTTCCAGATCTAAAACTTTTAACTATTCTTACCTTTATCAGAGCAAAGATATTATAGATCTTACCTCTTTTTAATCAAGAATTCCCACTTTTACCTTTCTTAGAGCACAAAGCTTCCATATCTTACCTCTTTTCTTCAGATCCGATATCCTTTCTTCAGATCGGGCTTCTTTCTTTAGTACAGAGATTTATAAATAAAGTAAAATACTGTGCGCTAGGGCATAGATCTACACATAGAGATTGCACAATTTCAGGATGAATATTTGCACAGAGCTTCTTCTTTCTCACTTCCCAGCAATCACAGTTTCAGGACCCAGCAATGGAACCATTTGTTGGCACAGGGGCAGACCCAGGGTTCAACGCTACAACAGCACACCAACAAAGCCCTAACTACCGGCCCTTTCTGCAACACCTGCGAAGAAGATGAAGTCTCACCCGAGGTAGAGGAAGGGGTGGTTGCAAGAATCAGGTGTTTTCAACCTTAGTTGGGAAACAGATCTATGATTCTAACACTTAATAAAGCACTCAGCACCATCAGTTCCTCAATATGCAAGCAATATCCACTTCGCTAATAGAATAGAGCTTCGCAATACTCACACTAATCTACTGTATTCAAGCACTTACCATAGGAAAATAGATCATAACGAGTAGATCAAGCACTAAATATAACCATATAGTTTTGACCTAACATTCTCACATATACTAAGCAAAAAGCATAAGTAGATTTATCTAAATACATCCAAGCACTTAGAAAATAACATGTAAATCACATAGGACAAAGCACAAAGAATCATAACACGGGATCTATGTGGTTCACCCCAACCCTGGGGCTACGTCCACCAACTCTTCTTCTTTATAGTCTTCAGTCAATCAGTTACAAGCACAGAGCCTCAAAACCCTTACTCTGCACAGGACCGAAGATTTGTGCAGCCTGCTAGATCCTTCTTCCTTGCATTACAGCACAAAGCCTTCTACAGTCTCGCACAAGGACTTGCACTCAGCTTCGTAAGTCTTACACAGAATGAAAAAATCCCTTACAATCCACACTAGCACTTAGCCTTTAGCACTTAGCTTACTGGCCTACTAGTTTTCTTTCTACATTGCCTAGCCTTCTATTTATACTTTACAAAATAGGCCTAAACATGGGTAAACCCATGGGTCGACATCCCAATCCTGTTACATTATCCCCAAAAACCCAAAAAGGAACCAAAAGTGGGTCAAGATCCCTTGATCTATGCTTCGTCTTGTGCTCCTCCTTCGACAGGTTGTTGAAGTCCCAACATAGGTCAATATGACCAAGAATCTTCCAAAACTTGGTCAAGGGCCAACAGGCCCCCAACACTCACCTGTGACCCATCCCGAGTCACTCTGGTCTAAACAGTTCTACTTTGAAGGCCTCAAACTTGGCTCAAGTTTCTTCGCATTGTTGTTGTGCGACGGCCTCTTTCTCGGTGAACTCCCGGATCACTATGTCATACACTTGCCCTTCTAGGTGTTGTTTTATTTCGTTAATGACCTGTTCTATATCTTCTCCTCAGCTTTCATCCTCTATAAACAGTTGGCATACCTTATCTTTCACAGGTTGGAGTCATTGATTAACTTCCATAACTTTTCTCTAGATCGTATGGATTTGTTGTTGGGCAGTGCGTTTCTCATGAGACCTCTTCATTCTGTCTACAACTGACAGATCTTTTAGCTATGCCTGTAGTGTGTTTGCATGCTTCTTTGCTTCCTAGAGCTGCAACTCCAACATTGTAACTCTGGGTTCTCAGTGAGGTTTTCATATGTTTGGGTATTGCGGTTACTCAGCAACTTTCACTCCAAGGAAAGAGTTTTTAGTCTATCAACTGCGCTGCGGGAAGTTGCTTCCCTTTGGTCTCTTACATCTTGAGGGGTCTCGGGCACAGTGAGGAGTTCCAATTCTGCTATGTTTTGTTGTAATTGTTGAATTACGTCTTCGATTTGTTCCACCTGCTTTGAAAATCTCTCTTCATCCTTTACTTCGACGACTGTCACAGAGAGAAGTGCTCTGGTGAAGCTTTCCTTTACTTCAAGTTGCTCTGCGAGCAACTAGTCCTTTTTTTTATGCAGCTAATATTTTTCTTCATCGAACTTTACCTGGAGGGAGAGATTCTCTTGTTCTGTAGTACTACTCTGCTCTAGAAGCTCTTCCCATGCTTGTGCTAAAGCCTGGGTGGCTTGCGTTGTCTCCTCCTATGATCGTCAAAGGAAAGCTTCGACTGTATCAACGATCCGATGGAGTTGAGCTGGCTCATTTCCCAATTCTGGTGTTCCCAATGGTGGAGGTGTAGTGGAAACTGTGGGGCTGGATTGTAATGTCTGCTGCATCCCTTGGATTTCAACCTTGATCCGAATATATATCTCTTCCTTTTGAGCTTCTTACTTTTCTGCTATCTCCAGCAAAGCATCGTTCAGCGCTGGGACGATGAAGTCAAAATCGTCCAAGGTGAGGGTGGTCTGCATTTTAGTCATAGATGATTTTGATTTCTTCCTAGAAGAAGATTTCAGAGGGGAAAAATTCCTTTTCTTTGAGGGGTCCTCCTCATCTCTTGGAGGTGTAACCTCACCTTTCTTCTGCTCAAATTCTGCACCATTTATCTCTCTTCCGTCTCCTCCTTTCTCTATTGAGATGGAATCAGTCTTCACGAATGCGTTGTCTAAATCATGGACCTCTTCGATATTCTTTATCTTGCTAGGTCTAGGTGTATCATGCGCGGCTTCTAGACTGTCTAAGTTAGACATCTCCGAAAGGTCTGCTAGAATGAGGAGGTCCGTCGACCAGTCCTTGGTGATCTCCTCCAAGGCCTCCTCCATCATCTTGTAGTAAGACTACAAATGTTCCTTGTGTTTGTCAACTCGCGCTGTGATATAGATGAAATGGTGGTCCACACTGAACTTCATTAAAGGTATGAAATGGTGGAGAGTGTTTGGGGTTATACGTGGCTCAGACTGGATGGTTATATTCAACTGGTTGTAATATGTGTGGAACACGACATTCGACTGTCATTGCTTGTTCATGTCACTAGAGTACCATAATGTACTGAACTTTGTGACCAAAGGTTCAAAGGGATCAATGTCTGGGGAGGTCGCACCTTCCGACATCTCCCATGCGATGAAAGAGATCAGTATAAGAAGCCAACTAAAGTGGAATTTGTATCCCTGATCTTGCACTTCCTTGCAGTCCAGTTCCAATCTATTCATGAGGTACTTCGCCCAATTCATTTGTAGGCCCTCCACGCACTTTCCTGCGAGTTTGACTACAAATCCAGTCACTTGGGTGGGTCGGTTCTTGTGAAATAAATTTCCTGCAATCAATTGATAGGCAAGGTGCATTGTGCCACTCTATATAGAGGCTACCTTATAACCTTGTGTTCCCTTCTCAACATCTCCATAGGTGTCTTTAATCTTATGTGCAAGAGTGCAATCCATGGATTTTCCAAGGTAGAAATCCTATGGATCAAGGCCTTGCATGCTTAGCCCTGTGATCTGATTGATCAACATCAGATCCACTGTGATACGGTGGTTTAACCATAAATATCCACCATGATAGCAGGACAATAGCAATTTGACGCATGCGTTCACTTCTTGGTGCCTTCCGAAGTGAGGAATCTTCATGACATTGAGCAGTGTGGACTGTGCGAGGTTCATGGTCAATGACTAGGGAAAGATATTTGAGTTCTTTCCTTTGTTCCTAGTCAGATACTTATGTGGGGCGAGCATGTTATATACCTTCATGTCGTCGAGGTTGAAGTCGCTAAACTACAACGCTGTGATATTATCTTGGTCTGCGCACACTACGCTTATCCCTTTCAAGAGGTACGTAGTGACCAAAGTGTACTCAAACTCTCTGGGCACACTGTCTCGATTGATTGTGTTGCTCAGGGGTGGTAGATAGGCAGGTAAAATACTCAGAATCATCTTGGAATTCGTGAGATTGTCTCTATGCTTAGTTCATTTTTCATCTACTGGTCGCGATGGTCCGGCTTGAGCAGTGGATGGAGATGTTTGCACAGCTCTTGTAGATGAATCCTAGATACCTTTAGACATCGACATGACTCTCTCAGTCATCAAATCAAGGAGTACTTATGTTACTGATTCTTCAATTGCGGTGAGCTCGTCAGACATCCGCGCTCGGGATTAATAATATTGGGTCACGTTAGCTTAGATATTGCACTATAATAATCAACAAGAGCACAATGATCACTGTATACAATAGCAACTTAGTCTATGGGCTCAAAATTCTCAGTTAGAAAAAGTGTTCTTGGTGCATGACGCGATGAGATAAATAGGTAACTTGACAATGGTTCTCTTGCAACGGTTATGAGCCTCCATTAACTCTTGTTCGATCTGTTATGGTGCGTTCTAACGGTCTGATGATGAACCTTTATTTCCTTTCTTCCCGTTCGGATCATCGATTGAATGGTTATACTATCCCAAATGGCTATATTGCTTCGCCATGGCGAAGTGCCATGTGTCATTGTTCTGATATCCTGGAGAAGTTCCAATTCTGCAAATTTTCTATCTTTGAAGTTCCCTCTAGAACCTTCTGCAACTTAGCTCTCTTCTTACTTTTCTTTCTAGCCTTCTTTCCAGTGAGCTCCGTCTCGGTATTTCATTTTCCATTCGGATTCTTATCTTTTGTGGTCTTAGTTACTTCGCGTTGTTGAGATTATCTCCTAGTACTCATGGATAACACCTCTTCCTTATCCGATATAGGTACTTCAGTCTCCTGTGAGTCTTCTAATGTTATTATAGCTTGGACATATGGGTTTCTAGTGTTAAATAGCTTTGATTTGTTCTCCTGTTCTTCGATCAAGTGTGTGATCCTTCTGGTCATGAAATATTTTAACTCTTGTTTCTTCTGCTCCAAGACTTCTTCTTCTTTCTTTCGTTTGTATTGATCTCTATCAATCCAAGGTTTTCCTATTAACATGGTAAATGGGGCACGGTCTTCAACAAATTTAATAATCTCAAAATCTTCCTCTATTGAAGTTCCATTGACAGTCATAGGTATCTGGGCGAGCCTTCCACACAGGTTTACCATTTTTTCTCTGGATAACCCTATTCCTCCAAATGAGGGAGTCATAGCAGGCCTCCCTATAGCTTCCCAAGTTCTCTCAGTCATGACATTCATGTGTGTTTCCTCATCTAGAACACAGTCAATGTCGAAGTCTCCTATTCTTTATTCGATGCATTCTTTTACATTGAAGATCTCTGATAATATGACATGTCGGTGGTTATTCAAGGTTTCTTTCATCTGTAGCAATGCTTTCTCAGATCCTTTCTGGTATTCTTCCATAATCTCATTTTTTGGATCTGCCTTAAGGTTCTCTTGATTCAGATTTATTCTTTCAAGCTTAGAAATCATTCTAGGGAAATCCAATACTTCATGGTCTAGAGCCTTACAACATACGCAACTAGGTCTTCCACCAGAGAATTCCTTACCGATATGTCTTGGTCTTCTACAACTGTAACAGAGGGTTAATCCTCTCTTTATTTTAAATGATCCCCAACCTCTTTTTTACTGTGCACTAGGATCATGGTAGCTAATCTACAACAAATTATTTCTAGGATCCTACATCCACTCATTATTCCTAAACAGTATTCCTATGCATAGGTATAACATATCGTTCACTATTCTTATCAAATCTACTTATATCAAATCTTCTTTCATCTATTAATAACCTAGTTTTCAAGCTAGGACAGATCCTATCAATCATACCTAGATCCATACTCTAGAAACAAAAATTTCTACTTATCTTACTTCTACAGAGAACAAAGCTTCCAGATCTAAAACTTTTATCTAGTCTTACCTTTATCAGAGCACAGAGATTACAGATCTTGCCTCTTTTTAATCAAGAATTCCCACTTTTACCTTTCTTAGGGACAAAGCTTCTGGATATTACCTCTTTTCTTTAGATCCGGTCTCCTTTCTTCATATCGGGCTTCTGTATTTAGCACATAGCTTTATAAATCAAGTAGAATACTTCACGCTAGGGCACATATCTACGCACAGATCTTCCACAATTTCAGGATGAATCTTTGCATAGAGCTTCTTCTTTCTCAGTTTCTAGCAATCACAGTTTCAGGTCCCGGCAACGGAACCATTTGTTGGCACAGGGGCAGACCCAGGGTTCAACGCTACAACATCGCACCAACAAAGCCCTAACTATTGCCCCTTTCAGCAACACTTGCGAAGAAGATGAAGTCTCACCCAAGGTAGAGGCAGGGGTTGTTGCAAGACTCAGGTGTTTGCAACCTTAGATGGGCACAGATATGTGATTCTAACACTTAATAAAACACTCAGCACCGTCAGTTCCTCAATATGCAAGCAATATCCACTTCGCTAATAGAACAGAGGTTCGCAGTACTCACACTAATCTACTGTATTCAAGAACTTAGCATAGGAAAATATATCAAATCGAGTAGATCAAGCACTAAATATAACCATATAGATTAGACCTAACATTCTCACATCTAATAAGCACAAAGAATAAGTAGATTTATCTAAATACATCCAAGCACTTAGAAAAAAACATGTAAATCACACAGGACAAAGCACAAAGCATCATAACACAGGATCTACATGGTTCACCCCCACCTTGGGGCTACGTCCACCAACTCTTCTTCTTTGTAGTCTTCATTCAATTGGTTACAAGCACAGACCCTCAAAACCCTTACTATGCACAGAACATAAGATTTGTGTAGCCCGCTAGATCCTTCTTCCTTGCATTACAGCACAAATCCTTCTATAGTCTTGCACAAGGACTTTCACTCAGCTCTGTAAGTCTTACATAGAATGCACAAAGCCCTTATAATCCACACTAGCACTTAGCCTTTAGCACTTAGCTTACCGACCTACTAGTTTTCTTTCTACATTGCCTAGCCTTCTATTTATACTTTACAAAATAGGCCTAAACATGGGTGAAACCCATGGGCCGACATCCCAATCCCTTTACATTATCCCCCAAAACCCAAAAAGGAACCAAAAGTAGGCTGATATCCCTTAATCTCCGCTTCGTCTTGCGCTCCTCCTTCGACAGGTTGTCGAAGTCCCAACATAGGTCAATATGACCAAGAATCTCCCAAAACTTGTTCAAGGGCCAACAGGCCCCCAACTCTCACCTGTGACTCATCCTGAGTCACTCTAGTCTGATCAATTCTGCTTCGAAGGCCTCAAGCTTGGCTCGAGATTCTACGACCTGCTGCTCTGCAACATCCTCTCGCTCGGTGAACTCCTGTATCACTGTGTCATTTACTGGCCCTTCTAGGCGTTGTTTTGTTGCATTAACGACTTGTTCTAGCTCTTCTCCTCAGCTTTCAACCTCTGTAAACAACTGACATGCCTTATCTTGCATAGGTTGGAGTCATTGATTAACTTCCATAACTTTTCTCTGGATCATATGGATATGTTTTTGGGTTGTGCGTTGCTCATGAGACCTCTTCATTCTGTCTACAACTAATAGAGATTTCAGCTACGCCTGTAGTGTGTCTGCATGTTTCTTTTCTTCCTGGAGATGCGACTCCAACACCTGTAACTTTGGGTTCTCAATGAGGTTTTCATATGTTTGGGAATTGCGGTTACTCAACTTCTTGCACTCCAAGGCAAGAGCTTTTAGTTTTTCAACTGCGCTGCTGGAAGTTGCTTCCCTTTGGTCTCTTACATCTTGAGGGGTCTTGGGCATAGTGCGGAGTTCCAAGTCTGCTATGTGTTGTTGTAATTGCTAAATTACATCTTCGAGTTTTTCCACCTGTTGTGGAACTCTCTCTTCAGCCTTTACTTCGATGACTGTCACAGAGCGAAGTGCTCTAGTGAAGCTTTCCTTTAATTCAAGTTGCTCTGTGAGAAACTGGTCCTTTTCTTTATGCATCTGAGATTTTTATTCATCGAACTTTACCTGGAGGGAAAGATTCTCTCATTCTACAGTACTGCGCTACTCTATAAGGTCTTCCTCTTCTTGTGCTAAATCCTGGGTGGCTTGTGTTGTCTCCTCCTGTTCTCATCGAAGGCGAGCTTCGACTGTATCAATGATCTGGTAGAGTTGAGTTGGCTCATCTCCCAGTTCTGGTGGTCCCAATGGCAGAGATGCAGTGGAAACTGTGTGGCTAGACTGTAATGCATGTTGCATCCCTTGGAGTTCAACCTTGATCCGACTGTATATATCTTCCTGCTGAGCTTCTTTCTTTCCTACTATCTCCAGTGAAGCATCATTCAGTGTTGTGACAATGAATTCGAAATCGTCCGATGTGAGGGTGGTCTTCATTTTAGTCATAGATTCTTTTGATTTCTTCCTAGAAGAAGGTTTCAGAGGGGAAACCTTCCTTTTCTTCAAGGGGTCCTCCTCATCTCTAGGCAGTGTAACCTCTCCTTTCTTATTCTCAACTTATGCACCATCTATCTCTCTACCATCTCCTCCTTGCTCTATTGATATGGAAGAGGTCCTCATGGATGCGCAATCTAAATCATGGACCTCTTCAATCTTCTTTATCTTGCTAGGTCTAGGTGTATCATGTGTTGCTTCTGGACTGTGTAAGTCAGACATCTCTGCAGGGTCTACTGGAATGAGGAGGTCCGCTGACTAGTCCTTGGTGATCTCCTCCAAGTCCTCCTTCGTCAGCTTGTAGTAAGACTGCATTTGTTCCTTGTGTTCATCAACTCGCGCTGTGATATAGATGAAATGGCGGTCTACACTCAACTTCATTAAAGGTCTGAAACGATGGAGAGTGTTTGGGGTTATACGCAACTCAGACTGGATGGTTGTCTTCAATTGGTTGTAATATGTGTGGAACATGGAATTCGACTACCATTTCATGTTCATGTCGCTAGAGTACCATAACGTACTGAACTTCGCAACCAAAGGTTCAAAGGGCTCGAAGTCCAGGAAGGTTGCACCTTCCAGCATCTCCCATGCGATGAAAGTGATCATTATAAGAAGCCAGCTGAAGTGGAATTCGAATCCCTGATCTTGCGCTTCCTTGCAGTCCAGTTCCAACTGGTTCACGAGGTACTTCGTCGAATTCATTTGTATACCCTTTGCGCACTTCCCTGCGAGGTCAACTACAAATCTAGTCACTTGGGTGGGTCGGTTCTTGCGAACTAAATTTCCTGCGATCAATTGATAGGCAAGGCGCATTTCTCCACTCTGGATAGAGGCTACCTTATAACCTCGTGTTCCCTTCTCAACATCTCCATAGGTGTCTTTAATCTTCTGTGCAAGAGCGTGATCCATGGATTTTCCAGGGTAGAAATCTTGAGGGTCAGGGCAATGCATTCTTAGCCCTATGATCTGATTGATCAATGTTGGATTCACTGTGATACGATGGTTTAACCATAAATATTTTCCATGGTAGCAGGACAATAGCAGTTTGACGCATGCATTCACTTCTTTTTGCCTTTTGAAGTGAGGAATCTTCATGACATTGAGCAGTGTGGACTACGCAACGTTCATGGTCCATGACAGGGGAACAATCTTTGATTTCTTTCCTTTGGTCCTGGTCAAATACTTATGTGGGGCGAGCATGTTATATACCATCCTGTCGTCGAGGTTGAAGTCGCTAAAATTCAACGCTGTGATCTTATCTTGGTCTGCGTGCACTGCACGTATCCCTTTCAGGAGGTAAGCAGTGACCAAAGCGTACTCAAATTCTCTGGGCACACTATCTCGATTGATTGCGGAGCTCAAGGGTGGTAGATAGGCAGGTAAAATACTCGGAATCAACTTGGCATTCATGAGATCGTCTCTTTGCTTAGTTCACTTTTCATCTGTTGGTCGTGATGGTCCAGCTTGAGTAGTGGATGGATATTCTTGCACGGCTTTTGTAGATGAAGCCTAGATACCTTCAGACATCGACATGACTCTCTCAGTCATCAAGTCGAGGAGTACTTATGTTACTGATTCTTCAACTGCGGTGAGCTCTTCGGACATCCACGCTTGGGATTGATAATATCGGATCAAGTTAGCTTAGATATTGCACTATAATAATCAACAAGAGCGGAATGATCATTGTATACAATAGAAACTTAGTCTATGGGCTCAAAATTCTCAGTTAGCAAAATTCTTCTTGGTGCATGGCACGATGAGATAAATAGGTAACTTGACAACGGTTCGCTTGCAACGGTTATAAGCCTCCATTAACTCTTGTTCGATCCATTATGGCACAGTCTAACGGTCTGATGATGAACCTTTATTTCCTTTCTGCCCGTTCGGAGCATCGATCGAACGGTTATACTATCCCCAATAGCTATATTTCTTTTCCATGGCGAAGTTCCATGTGTCGCTATTTGGATATCCCAGCAAAGCTCCAATTCTGCAATTTTTTTGTCTGTGAAGTTCCCTTTGGAACCTTCTGCAATATATCTCTCTTATTACTTTGCTTTCTAGCCTTCTTTCCAGTGAGCTTCGTCTCTGTAGTTTGTTTTCCATTTTGATTCTTATCTTTTGTGGTCTTAGTTACTTCGCATTGTTGAGATTCTCTCCTAGGACTCAGGGGTAACACCTCTTCTTTATCCAAGATAGGTACTTCAGTCTCCTGTGAGTCTTCTAATGTTCTTGCAGCTTCGACATCTGGGTTTCTAGTGTTAAATATCTTCGATCTATTCTCCTATTCTTCAATCAAGTGTGTGATCCTTCTGGTCATGAAATATTTCAACTCTTGCTTCTTCTACTCCAAGACTTCTTCTTCTTTCTTTCGTTTGGCTTGATCTCTGTCAATCCAAGGTTTTCCTATTAACATGGTAAACGGGGCGTGGTCTTCAACAAATTTAATAATCTCAAAATCTTCCTCCGTTGAAGTTCCATTGACAGTCATAGGTATCTGGGCGAGCCTTCCACACAGGTTTACTAGTTTTCCTCTAAATAACCCTATTCCTCCTAATGAGGGAGTCATAGCAGGCCTCCCTATAGCTTCCCAAGTTCTCTCGGTCATGACATTCACCTATGTTTCCTCATCTAGAACACAGTCAATGTCGAAGTCTCTTATTCTTGCTTCGATGCATTCTTTTCCTTTGAAGATCTCTGATAATATGACATGTCGATGGTTATTCAAGGTTTCTTTCATCTGTAGCAATGCTTGCTCAGATCCTTTCTGGCATTCTTCCATAATCTCAGTTTTTGGATCTGCCTTAGGGTTCTCTTGATTCATATTTATTCTTTCAATCTTAGCAATCATTCTAGGGAAATCTAATACTTCATGGTCTAGAGCCTTACAACAGAGGCAACTAGGTCTTCCACCAAGGCATTCCTTAGCCAGATGTCTCAGTCTTCTACAACTGTAACAGAGGGTTAATCCTCTCTTTCTTTTAAATGATCCCTAGCCTCTTATGTACTATGCACTAGGATCATGGTAGCTAACCTACAACAATTTTTTTCTAGGATCCTTCATCCACTCGTTATTCCAAACATTCTTTCTATGCATAGGTATAACATATCGTTCACTATTCTTATTAGATCTACTCATATCAAATCTTCTTTCATCTATTAATACCCTAGTTTTCAATCTAGGACAGATCCTATCAATCATACCTAGAACCATACTCTAGAAACAAAAAATTCTACTTATCTTACTTCTACAGAGCACAAAGCTTCCAGATCTAAAACTTTTAACTATTCTTACCTTTATCAGAGCACAGAGCTTACAGATCTTACCTCTTTTTAATCAAGGATTCCCACTTTTACCTTTCTTAGGGCACAAATCTTCCGGATCTTACCTCTTTTCTTCAGATACGATCTCCTTTCTTTAGATCGGGTTTCTTTCTTTAGCACGGAGATTTATAAATCAAGTAGAATACTGTGCGCTAGGGCACAGATCTACGCACAGATCTTCCACAATTTCAGGATGAATCTTTGCATAGATCTTCTTCTTTCTCAGTTCCCAACAATCACAGTTTCAGGTCCCGGCAACGAAACCATTTGTTGGCACAGGGGCAGACCTAGGGTTCAACGCTACAACAGTGACCAAAAAATCCCTAACTATTGGCCCTTTCGGCAACACCTGCGAAGCAGATGAAGTCTCATCCGAGGTAGAGGCAGGGGTGGTTGCAAAACTCAGGTGTTTGCAACCTTAGCTGGGACACATATCTGTGATTCTAACACTTAATAAAGCACTCAGCACCGTCAGTTCCTCAATATGCAAGCAATATCCACTTTGCTAATAGAACATAGCTTCATAGTACTCACACTAATCTATTGTATTCAAGCACTTAGCATAGGAAAATAGATCATATTGAGTAAATCAAGCACTAAATATAACCGTATAGATTAGACCTAACATTCTCACATCTAATAAGCACAAAGCATAAGTAGATTTATCTAAATACATCCAATCACTTAGAAAATAACATGTAAATCACATAGGACAAAGCACAAAGAATCATAACATAGGATCTACTTGGTTCACCCCAACCCCGGGGCTACGTCCACCAACTCTTCTTATTTATAGTCTTCAGTCAATCGGCTACAAGCAGAGAGCCTCAAAACTCTTACTCCGCACAGGACAGAAGATTTGTGTAGCCCACTAGATCCTTCTTCCTTGCGTTACAGCAAAAAGCCTTCTTCAGTCTCACACAAGTACTTGCACTCAGCTCTTCAATTCTTACACAGAATGCACAAAGCCCTTACAATCCACACTAGCACTTAGCCTTTATCACTTAGCTTATCGGCCTACTAGTTTTCTTTCTACATTGCCTAGCCTTCTATTTATACTTTACAAAATAGGCCTAAACATGGGTAAAACCCATGGGCGGACATCCCAATCCCATTACATTATCCCCAAAAACCCAAAAAGGACCCAAAAGTAGGCTGATATCCCTTGATCTCTGCTTCGTCTTTTGCTCCTCCTTCGACAGGCTGTCAAAGTCCCAACATAGGTCAATATGACCAAGAATTTCCCAAAACTTGGTCAAGGGCCAACAATATTACTACAAATCATTCCTAATTTATTAATATCAATATTGTTATATTTAGTTTTCATATATCAATATAAAAATATTTGATCGTCATGTTACTTTTTTCAGGAAGATTATGAAAATCACAAAGGATCAACAAGCTAATTTCTGAAATATGCTAGTAGGAATGTCAAAAAAAGTGTACAAGGAGATGGTAAAAGAAATGGACATAATTACATCGCAGGAGGAGCCATCTCAACAACAACGTGCTTAAAATGTAGGGAATCATTGAATTTTTCTATTAGGTACACACAAATAAATAATTTAACATTAATTATTAATTTTCAAGTACTTTTTTGTAGAAAATAAAACAAAATGGAACTCATTCAGCACATAAAACAGGACAAGGAAGAAAATGGTTGATAGCAAAGTTTGTGAGTAATTGTTATTTCTTTATAACATTAACTTAAGATTTCATTTTTGTATATTTTAAGTTGTTTTACAACAACCATCCTTGAATTTCTTCAAACAAGTGCTAACATACAAAGAAGAGTCATCGCAAGAATTGATTGATATTGGGCTAAGTAAGGGTTGTGAGTATATGTTGGCATATCATAAATTAATTGTGGAATTTGTATGTATCTATGTTGTTTTAGTTCTCTCATTTTATAATTAATGAAACAAAAAAATATTTTATATTAAATCTATAATTTATTATGGGGTATATTAAAACTGCAGGAAACAAAGTATGGAAATGGGCCAACAAAAGAGTTGTTGACAGAAGGCATGAGATTTGGTTTTGAAAAAATGTGTATCATTCAGAACTCGATTCTTTCTATGGTATGTCGTTTTTCAATTTACATTCATGTATATTATTTATTTCAATTTTTATTATTCTCACCAATGTAGATACACTCATTACACTTTTTTATTTTATTTTTGTAGATGGAATCATTTGAAGAAGAGGAAAATAATCGAGACAATCAACAAAACATTCAACCAAATAACCCAAGTCATGGAAGTAGCTCGAGCACGTCTGACAACAGTTCCAATGAAGAATAGTGATCAATATATTTGGATATCAATGCAAGCTTTTGTATTTTTTGAAATAATTGTCTATTAAAATCAGACATTTTGTTTAATGTAATGGACATAGTACTATCCCAATTGAAAGACAAGGGGTTACCAATAAGGGTCTCGTTTTGTATGACAAAGAGCCTCTTATTCATATATAACAAAATATGTTTTGTTTTATTCTTTTGTGTTGTCTAATGTTCATGTGAAATGTTACATCGTTGAATAAATATATGGATGATTAAATATTATAATGAAGAGATGTGAACACTGATGATATAA
>JZKD02S1821167.1:45206-57123 GCA_000966675.3 Picea glauca | reverse complement strand
ATATATATATATATATATATATATATATATATATATATATATATATATATATATATATATATATATATATATATATATATATATATATATATATATATATATATATATAAAGTTCTGGAGCTAAAAAATTGTTTTGGCCATAAAAAGAGAAGATTAATTTAGAATTAGGTGAAATTTTGGGGATAATCTTGCAGTGCCAAGGCTTACAAAAGTGCCAGTGAAGGCCACTAGTGAATTCTGCTCCAATTTTCCAAAAATTCTCAATAAGGGGTTTTTGAATAACATGGTGGTACTCTTTGATAGAGGCCTCGTTGATGATGAAATTTTGATAGTGATTCAAGGAAGCAGGCATGAAAATACTCAGTGGAACAATTGGCTATATTTCTAAGGGTTTGGAATGGGGATGGAGAAACAAGCTAAAATACATTATTCCAAGCCACTTTCTGGGGACTTTTTAGATTTTCAGGGGAGGAAAAGGGGACCACAGATCACAAATATGGAAAAATCACATTACTCGACATTTTACGTCCTCATCAATTCAGAAAAAGTTTCCTAATTTTTTTCCATATCTGCTCAATTTGGAAGATTGTAGTTCTCGCTAAAAATTCTAAGCCCGGGAAATACTATTACTTTGAAAATGGAATGTCTAATAATACTAATTTGTATGTATATTCTTGCAAAGTTAGTGTTACACTTAGAAAAAGTACAACACCGGATCATAGAGGAACTCAATTGCAAAGGAGAAATGGAAGATGCCCAAAGTTCACTCAATCATGAAAATGAGATCAAAGGTCTTAATATCAGCTTGGGAAATGCAAAAACAAAATCTAATGGGAATAGATGAGGAAGAATAGATTCCATAGAGTTGGAGAGGATCATGAGAAGTCTAAGAAAGAAGTTCAAAGCTATAGGGATAGAAATTAAAGATTGATAAGAGCCCAAGAAGAACATAACTAGATTAACACTCAGCTGCTACATAATCTAAATAATTTGTAGAAGAAAATAAACAAGAATAAGAGAAAAAGGGACCAGAGGAAAAGAGGATATAAACCTCCTTCCTTTAGGAAAATGTCCTAATACATATCATCAAGGTTAGCTAGCCCAAAGTGAACCCAAGATGCCATAATTGATCTGAAAAATCCTTAGATGCTTAATCTTTTAATACATAAGAAACATCTACTTGATCTTCTAAATAAAATGATCGCTTGACTGTATGAAAATCACATCTGAATAACTTATCTAACCAAATACACTTTAATGATAAATATCTTGAAAAATAATTAAGCTTGATATGAACACCAATAATGAAATCACATACACAAGTTGGAAAAACGGAGTTCACCCAATTTAGGATACCTCTCCAAGTCCGCTTCCAATAGAGACCTTATTTTATTAATGCTCAAATGCTTGCATTTTACAATGACCTTTTTACATGTTGCTCAAATGTAGAAAAAAAGTGCATCGTTGGATTCCTGGAGAAAAATCGTGCAAAATGAGTATAAAGTTCTTGAAATTATGTCAAGGTACCCCTCGACACTCTTTACGATGTAGCCTCGCAAATTAGGTAACCTCGGGCATGATTTATGAGACTACCTCTGCATAAAAAATAATGGGTGTACAATCCTCAATCCACGTGCCCATTAAATAGGGCGTGGGATCTTAACTGACCTTTGAATTTAATGGCAGGAATTTAAATATAACTTGGCAGGTTCTATAACCAAACCCGCTCCTTTAGGTGGATTGGTTAAAGCTTGGTATTATATATAGTAAGTCAGGGGTTCGAGCCCCACGACCATACTATATAACATTTTTTTGTTACAATTGTTTAACATATGGTGGTTTGAATACATATAGCATATAGTTTGAAACTATATGTATAAATAGCATATAACTTTACCAAACTTCGCGAACATAACTACAATTATGTGGTATATTACAACAACTGTAAGCTATGGGTCGAGGGATTAGGCCCTCAGCCTTTTTTCCTCCTAAAATACTTGATCGCAGGTTCAACCCCCGTCGACTCCATAATTTTTAATAAACCATGCCATTATAGGCCAATGGGAGGTTGCCACATGGCGACCACTGATTGGCTCATCCTTACCACATGTCATCATAGGAGTGGACCACTTGTGTGCCACTTGTCAACCTATAATTGGACTACTTGGATTGTACCTTTCCTAATCATATGCCAACAATTGTGTGCTACGTGCCACCCTTGCAGTGGCGACACTTGTCACCCTTTTTTTCCCATGTGGACTATCACCTTTGACCTGGTTTGATTGGAAATTTGACCACTCATAACTTTTACATACAAACTCCATTTGAGGCAATTTTTGCATCGTTGGAAAGATATCGCTGAGATCTACGCATTGATGAATTTTTTGAGAGAATTTATGATGGTAAAATTTCAAGAATTTGTAAACCATTCTAGACCTTTGTGGACATTTCAGATCTTTCTGGACCTCTGTGAGAATTCTCGGATCCTCCTAGATCATTCATCCCCATTGGAAGACTTTTGGACCACCAAAAGTTTTGATTACTCAGCAACTAGGTGAGGATAGAGCTCCCTCACCCTTTATATCTCCATCCATTTGTCTTTACTTGGTTTTACCCGTTTAATACCAACTCGAAGACATTCCACATCACCTCGTTGTGAATTTATAATTCTTCTGTCGAGAATGGCATCTTCCTATAGCTCATCCAAATATTCTGGAGTAAAATCATCAATTGTTGGAACCTGAATACTTTCATATTCATCCATAATCATAGGAGGCTCATAAAGATTCAAATTCTCAACATTTACCATTGAATATATTTGCATGTAGGCTGGTAGATCTAAACGAAAGGAATTGGTACCAATCTTCTCCAAGATATTGAATGGACCATATCAGATTGGCCTTAGATTTTTAACTTCACCTTTCATTCTGTATTTGTTGATATGTAACCATACTTGATCACTGACTTCGAATTGATGATCAACCTAATGTTTTCCATGCCTTGCCTTGTACTTGGCTTGACTCTTCTCCAATTGTGCCTATACTGCTTGATGTACCCGTTGAATATTTTGAATAAACATTTTATCTTTATTTCTATCATCTTGTCCATCTTTTTTACTTGCTTCTCTGGAAAAAAATTCCTTGGTGTCTTAGGCAAGTACCCCAAACATACTTCAAAAGGAGTTTTCTAAGTAGAAAAATGCATGGCATGATTATAGCCATGCTAGATATAAGGTAATTGTTCATCCCATAATTTAAGATGCTTGTTGTAATATCCTCAAAGTAGATGTACCACTATTCTATTCACCACTTATGTCTGTCCATCTGTATGTGGATGAAAAGTTGTGTTCTTCTTTAATTTAGTGCCCATTAGTTCCCATAAATGAGACCAAATCTTTCCCAAAAAGTGAGAGTCTCGATTTGATATTATAGATGTAGGAAGTCCAAAATGAACCCATACATTAGCAAAGAACACATGTGATGTCTATTCATATATGACTTGTTTCTTACATGGCATTAGAATACACATCTTGTTGAATAATTCCACCATGACATATAAATAATCATGACCTGTCTTCAACATCGTAAATCCCCCTACAAAGTCCATGGAGATACTTTCCCATGGATGATAAGGTATCGGAAGTGGTGTATATAATCCTAGATTTATGTTGCTAGGATTACTTGTGGAACACATAACACGCCCTTTGATATACTTGGAAACTGTCTCGTTCATATGAGGCCAATAACAATACCTTTGTAACTATGAAAATGTCTCACCAACCTCAAAATGACCAGAGATGAGATATGTATGAGCTTCTTTGATTACATTTACTCTTTCATCTCTTGGTATACATAGTTTTCCAAGATGATATAACAAATTTTCATGCATATGATAATTCAATTGTTGATTGTTGTGAGTTAATGCATCATATACTTCTTTAAAATCATCATCCCTAGGATATTGTTCTACATAATTTTCATGTGCTAAAGGACTATACCCGAGTATTGTGGATGTATTAATCACCGGTCTTGACAACATATCAACAACCTTTTTAGGAATACCCTTCTTATACTTGATTACCAAATGAAATTGATGTAGAAAATCGATCCACCTGAAGTGTCATTACTGTTGTATCTTGGTCTATGACTGCAAATACTATAATGGTTGATGATCAGTATGAATTATGGTATCCTTTCCCATTAATTAATGCTTCCATTTCTTTACACTTTTTACCAACACATACAATTCCTTATCATATGTTGGATAGTTAATCACAGCTTGAGTGAAAGTCTCAAAATGATAACATATAGGTCTACCTCGTTGCATCAAGACTACGCCCATGGAATATCCACTTGCATCGGTTTGAATCTCAAATGGATGCTGGAGATCTGGGAGAGCCAAAAATGGTGTGGTGCTTATCTTTTCCTTCAATCTCTCGAAGGCTTTTTGTTTCTTTCCTCCCCATTGAAAGACCTTCTTAACACTTGTTAATGCATGTAGAGGTGTTGCTATGTATGGGAAATTAGTAACGAATTTCCTCCAATACTGTACTGCTCCTAGGAAGCTCTTGAATTCGTTCATAGTAGTTGGATTGGGACATTTTACAATGACTTCTACTTTTGTGGGATCTATCTTCAGTTAACCATTCCCTACAATGTATGAGAATTTTTGACAAATTCACATTTAGATAACTTGATATACAACTTCTCCTTCTTCAAGAGTTCAAAGACTGTCTTGACATGCTTTATATGATCTTCCCACCTTCGACTAAAAATTAATATATAATCTAAATAGACGATAAAAAAATCATCTATATAAGTTATGAATACATTGTTCAGTACCCTCATAAATTGTGTTGGTGTGTTACATAACCCAAATGGAATAACTAACCATTTGAATAAGCCTTGCTTGGTTTTGAAATCAGTCTTCCATATATCACCTTTTGCAATTCGATCTGATGGTAACCACTTCTCAAGTCCAACTTAGTGAAATACACAACATTATTTAACTAATCTAATAGATCATCAATCATGGGAAGAGGATAACGATTCTTGACCGTAGTCTTGTTCAGGGCTAGAAAATCAATAAACATCCTCCACATTCCATCTTTCTTTGGAACTAATACAATAGGGGAACCACACGGAGATGAGCTTGGTATGATGATTCCTTTATCGAGCAACTCCTAAAATTTATTCTTAATTTATGCATTCTTGATTATTGATGACTTGTACATTCCAATGTTCAAAAGAGGAGCATCTTGCTGCAAATATATTTCATGTTCTACCTCCCCTTTTTGTTAAGAACGAAATATCAAAATAGCATAAAAACCTCAGAATAAGTACTCAATGCCTTGAAAAAGAGAGAATTTCAGATAATAATCCTCTTTGAGGGGGAAACCTCCTTATACACCACATAAATTTACAAATACAAGATCATTCCAAATGAAAAAGGTATCCTTGGTATATATAGGATACTAGGATGTACAATTATAACTAATGGACCCAAGCCAACATAAATAAAATAATAATACTAATGTAATATGCCCCAATTAAGGGGTAATGTGCCACTATTTAGGGCTCAACATGCTCCTCCCCTTCAGACAAGTGTTGTCCACAACGCTTGAGTAATTCTGGATGCTTTTGTGTAAAAGACTCATCTTCCCAAGTGGATTCTTCAGCAAATAGTTTCTTCCACTTAATGAGATAATCTGAAATGGATATATTTCTTAGTTGGCGAATTCTTGTGTCAGTGATAGTTTCAGGCTCCAATGTGATTTTTCCTTCCTCTTCAAGTTCTCGTAATATAGTTTGACCTAAGATCTTGTCACCTATAACCTTCTTTAAGCATGAAACTTGGAAAACTGGGTGTACTCGTGAAGATGCCAAAAACTCCAATTTGTATGCCATAGTACCAATATTTTGCAACACCTTATAAGGGCCATAGTACTTTGGTGATAATTTATTATCCTTCTTAGCTTGCTTGAGGGACATTTTTTTATGGTTGTAGTCTTAAAAATACCCAATCCCCTACTTCAAAACTTCTTTCACTACGATGTTGATATGATTGTTGTTTCATGCGATTATGTACCATGGTCAGGTTGTCCTTTAAGAGTTTAAGAACTTGTTGTTGATGCTCGATGTGATATTCACTTCTTGAATCTTAGATTTTTCTTTTAGAGAAGAAGTGATGGACGGTGGGTGATATCCATAGAGCACCATAAATGGTGTCATTTTTGTTGCAGTATGAAAGGAAGTGTTATACCACCATTCTGTTAAGCATAACCACTTGAAGCATTGTGTTTGTTTATCATAGACAAAGCAATGAAGGTACCCTTCTAGACATTTTTTAGCTATCTTTTTTTTTCCATCAGATTGAGGATGATAAGATGAGCTATGAGCTAATTGAGTACCCAAACAAGAAAATAATTATGTCCAAAAATGTCCAGTGAAGATGGGATCTCTGTCGCTTACAATAATCTTTGGGCTTCCATGTAACTTTTGAACTATCTCCATGAATGCGATGGCAACTATACTGGCTTTGAAAGAGTGAGAGAGTCACAAAAGTGTGATTAATTGGTCAGTCTATCAACAATCACCATCATGGCACTCTTTCCTTTAGACTTCGGTAACCCTGTGATGAAATCCATGGAAACCTCCTCCCAACGCTGACTTGGGATGACTAATGGTTGTAAAAGACCCAGGGTATTAATTATTTCCAACTTATTTTGTTGGAAAACCAAACATTCTACCACAAATCTTTGAACATTAGTTTTACGGTCATCCCAAAAAAAATCTTGCTTAACCATGTGGTAGGTTTTCAAAAATCATGAGTGCCATCCTACCAGAGAGGTGTGCAATTCCAAGAGTACCTTTTGTTTGAGTTGGGATTTCTTACATAAATAAAAGCGATCTTTTTACCATAGTGAATCATTTTTCCATTTAAATGCATATGATGCACTGGAATCCTACTACAACCTTTGAATGAGAGTCCACACTTTTTCGTCATTCTTCCATTCATCCCTTGCTTCTATTATCCAATCAGGTTGGATGTTCAAGATAGTATAGAGAAAGGCCTCAACATCTTCATCCTTTCTTGAGAGTGCATCTACCACAACATTTTTCTTCCCTTTTTTGTAGATTATTTCAAAATCATAACCCAACATCTTGGTCACCCATTTTTGTTGTTCTTCTGAAGATAATCTTTGTTCCAATAAGTATTTAAGACTATCATGATCTGTTTTGACCTTGAAGTGCCTACCTATTAGGTAAGGGCACCAATGCTTCAATGTATTTCGTATTTCCATCATTTCCTTCTCATAAATGGGTTTGCGTAGGTCCTTTCCCTTGAGTGATTGAATTTCAAAAGCAAGGGACCTTCCTTCTTGCATTAGAACAACACCAATTCCATTTCCTGAGGCATCGCATTCCACAATAAAGGTTTTTGTGAATTATTGTGTGGTCAAGACAGGAGCTTTGCACATTTCCTCTTTAAGTTGTTCAAAAGCTTGAGTTTCCTCTGGAGTCCATGAAAATGCATCGTTCTTAGTTAATGTTATTAAACGTGTTGCTATTCTTCCATAGTTCCGAACAAACTTGCGGTAGTAACCTCTCAAACCCAAAAATCCTCTAAGATTATTCAATGTTTTGGGAATTGACCAATCCATCATGGCCTTAATCTTGTGAGGGTCTACCTTGACACCTTCATGAGATACAATATGAATGAAATACTCTACCTCCTTTACCCCAAAGAAACATTTGGATGGTTTGGCATATAGTTGTTTCTCATTTAGTAGCTTGTTGAGATCAATTATCACTTTTGAAATTTCCATCCCCTTTTATGTTTTCCCAACTTCTTTTGTCCATTTCTTTTCCCTCTTCTATACTTACCCAAAACTCCCCTTTTCCTTTTTCCCTTCTATTATCCCTTTCCAGTTACTATACTTAGTCGTTTTTCCAAATGATGGGTTCACAGGTTGGTGGAATCGTGGATCCTCATCTCCACCCACACTCCCACATCATGAGTCTAACCAACCCCCACATTATCCTGTACTTATCTGTTTCTGTAGTCGTGAGTTCCCGGGTTGGCAGGTTTCAAGCTTTCATATCCCTTATTCCGTTACATACATTTTGTACCCAAACGATCCATGATCTACATTTTTACCATTAGACTCTCTGAGCTCCTAAGTATCTCATCTCTCCTATATTGATTTTGACCGAATGTGTTACAAAACTTATCCAATTCTCAACCTTCTGCAATAGCGGGTTCGCGGGTTCCCAGGTTCGCTAGTTCATAAAAGTCCCAAATGCTACCTTCTCTCGTATGTCCCTGCCACCTTTGCGTTTTTTCCAATACGCATTTAGTACAATTTAATGCTAATAAATCATCATGCAGGTCCCATAAATATCGTCATTAACAAGAAAAGGGATCGAGGAGATTTCTTATTAAACCACATTAAAAGCACGATTTGTGGAAGATTATATTATATCTTTCAAGTGCTTATTTCAAATATTATCTGGATCAAAAGAAAGCTCTTTTCAACCTATGGAAGCAACAGCTCGACAACAATTCTGTGGAGATACTTTGAAAATTTTTGGATGAGAGGACAAAAACTTTCAGTGGTCTAGAGCGTATTCTTATTATCTGTCCCATTCTGCTCGGAAGGAAGTAATTTGGACGTCCGGAATTGCTCGTGCAAGCTATGTTCCTAAAAAAATTTACTACAAGGAACTGGTTTCCTAGTGCGCTGAGAAGTATATACCAAGTTACTGGATAATTCAAATCCAAGACCATTATCCTGTCTCTCTTTCACCTCAAGTGTTCCGTAAAATGTTGAAACTCATAGAGCTAACACTCACCTTCAAAGGTGAAGATTGCAGGGACTTCTTGAAAAAACATGACAAAGGCCTGGATTTCTTACATGAATTCTTGGAGAATCTCGTGGCCATCCCTAAAGATATTACCAGATTGGAGGTCAACTTGTTCAAGAACCCCTTTTGGGAAATTTCCTGGTTATTTACCAGAGTTACGGGCTAAGAAAATACTAGCAACATTTCCCATATGATTCTTTATATCTTATATTTTACTACCAAGGAGTAGGCCATTTTCGATTGTGGAAATTTGATTTCCATTTAAATCTCTTCCTAATTGTCTCAGTATAAAAAGGATAAGAAATTATTTATAGCTTCTTATTTGGTTTTTTCGATAGTGCATTGTTGTCAATTTCCTAAATTGTCTATATGCAAGAAGGTGAATTGTGAATTTGACCCTGTGACCTTTTGGTACCAAGTGTTATGGAGGCACAAACATATCATGCATTTTTATGAATTTTTCAATGACTTTGTCTCGGTTCTTAAATGATTGTTGTTTTGAAAATATACCCCAAGAATATTCGCTTAGGCTAGTAAATTCCTGGATAAAAGGGGGACTTTGGAGCAAATGAAAAATTACAATGTCATCAGGATTTTCGGTTCTAAGGAAAATCCATCCTTTCTTCCATGCCATATATCTGACATAATGTTTGTTATAGAAGTTGCAAGGCAATATAATTTATGATTTCACTTTTTTGATGAGAAACGAAAAAAACAATTCATACCTTTTCCTTGGAAAATTGGGGATCTTGTATTCAGAAGTATGAACAAAATTGATGAATTTGAAAACCACTTCCACAACTTGAATCTCAAGTATGTTGAAAGGATTAAAAGGTTTGACCCTAACAGAATATTTGTGGAACATATTTTAACATTAGGTTTTAGCAATTCATTTATCCACGATGTTCTAGGAGAAGAAGAAGATAATAACCTGGTCAATCCCATGCACATTGTTGGCGACCTAGAGACGATACTTAGTACCAATGAATTTTACAAACAGAGAGGAAAGGGTCACAGCAAGAAGAGTTCCTAGTCCCCAACTGTTACTCCTAAGACTACAACACCTCAAAGCAGTGCTCCAGTGGCCCACCCATCTAAAAAAGTAATCAACAGTAGTTCAGGCAGAGGAGTAGACAAGAACCCCCCTCTAGGAAAAATTGAAATATCACATAAACTCGCTCTGAAGAAGAAGAGGAATAATATTGTACAAGAGGAAGAAGAGCATCGTGTTGAAAGTGACATCAATAGCTTCTCCCTTGAAGATATGGAGCTCGAGGCTGACATTGAGAAAATGTTTCCTAACATTGATCATCCAGGGTGCACGGCCCACCAAAATCAGTCGTTGGAAATTGTTGAGAATGAGATATTTGATGAAGAAGAATCATTTGTATTTCATAGCATTGTCTTTGAAAATGAATCTAAGAATTAATTATTGAGAAGAATGATGTGAAGAATAAAAAGGGGAAATCTTGTTCAGAGGTTAACCTAATAAATATGCGGCCTTCCTAGATTTCCATAATCCATAAAGAAACTGGTGATGCATTGGACAACTCCATTGGTGGTGTCGAAGCAGAAAATATAAATTTAAAGGAAAGGATTAAGGAACTGGAAGAGACCTTGATGCATCTTCCACTTCTTGCCAGCCCTTTGGCAATTGTCAAACCCACAACACCCGTAGCCAAATTAAAAGGATCCTCAAACTTACTCACATCAACCAGAAGCTATGTGGAGAACAATATCAAGAAAATAATGGCATTGATTACAAAATCTTGGGAAATTTCAGAGAACATGATTTATTTTGGCTTGAGGGTGCACACCTTCCATGAGTATCTATAGGTCGATCTAAAAAATGAAGAAGGTTTCTACCTTGATGTCGTGTTACCCTTTGGTATTAAATTTTCCAACATGTCAGAGCTAAAGAGAAGAGAGGAGGACCTTCCCTCTCCAAGTCAGATCAAGCAGTTGAATTCCTGTTAGAAAGAAAAAATAAAGAACTTGAACAACATCGTTCAAGCATGCAACCAAGCCATAATAAGGAGAGAAGAGATATTAAAAAGGATCACGAAGGTGGACCTATCCGGAAGCACTAACAAAGTCCAAGATTCCAAGTTGATCCTCAACTCGTTGTTCCTAACAAAACAATAGTTCGATGAGAAAGTTGATATTTTTAAAGGATTGTCAATTGAAAAATTATATGGTATAATTGAATATGATGAGAACGTTATAGATATCTGGATATTGGATTACTCAGTAAAAAATCAGGTTATTGAAGAAGCATTACATGGCATTTCCCTTGATCTCTGAGACTTGGAGGGTGAATTGTTCAACATTAAAATTTGGCATGAAATCAGCGTGGAACCTATGAAAAGTTACATCAAAGATCGGTTCAAGAAAGCTATCGATAAACTTCCAAAAGAAGGGCAAGAAGCAATTGATATGGTTCCTGTAACCATTGATGAAAACAATAAAAGGACATCAACGAACAAATGAAAAAAAAAGAGAGACCATCATAGTAAGTTTATGTTGATCATATCCTTATTTTTCTTTACCAAGTTCTTCATTTAGTTATTCCACCTCTTTCACTAGAAAGGTTTAACGAAAGACTGATAACTCCTTTGTTCTTCTTACCGGGTCTTGTTGATCCTTCTACCGCCCACCGTCTTCCTTCTAAAAACTTATTTATTGTATTTATTTTCTTTATGGTCCGCAGGAGCCCCAATCCCAATATTTAAGACAAACACATTTACAATTTCAAAGAATATGTAACAAACTATATATTTTTTAGAAATTTCAAGAGAACTACTTTGGGAACAATATCGACTATGCTTTGTAACCCTGTTTTCATAATATAAAGTATTTGAGGTTGATATATCATTATCTTTATTTGAGCTGCCCATGTTTCCACTCTGTTAAATTTCTCTTATGCATGTGTATCATCTTCTTTTTATTTTATGTGATCAGAAATTTGTATCTTAAACTATGATGGATGTGAGGAAATTTTGATTATTTCTTTTAAATGTGTGGAGTGTATGATTCCTGGTTCTTTTTCA
>JZKD02S1821156.1:71606-84893 GCA_000966675.3 Picea glauca | reverse complement strand
CTCGTCCCGCGAGCGAGAGGGCTCGTCGGGTTAATGCAGACGAAGAAATTCATGGTGGAATGAATGTGGAGGGGACGCCGGCCTGTGGTGCTATTAATGGGGAGGTCCCGGCTGGATCCCGCGTGTCTCTCCTGCCCTACGTGTCACCCCATCCGGGGAGTTAAATATAATTTTATTATTTATTAAATACATTTTAAATAATGTGAAATTATTAGATTAATTAAAAAATCAATTATACTTTTACAATATTTCTTCTCACCATATAACTCTATAGTTATAATTATTTGAATTAAAAATAATCTAGACCATCCCATTAAATATATTTTAAATCATGTGAAATTATTATATTAATTAAAAAATCAATTTTTTTTTTACAATATTTTTTCTTGGTTTTGGTTAGTTATTTTAAGAAATGATTTTTTTTGCTTACAAGAATCATTATTTTTTGTTGTTCATAATCCATTTTTAAATGCATAAATAGATTCAACATACTAAAAAACTAAAAATCCAACCATTTCTAACAAAAACCAAATATCCTCCAAAAAAATCTACATTTCATAAAAAAATTTAATGTACCACTTTCTTCTTACCCTATAACTCTATATTTATAATTATTTGAATTTAAAATACTAATTTAATTTAATAAAAATAATGAAGCCCATCCCAATTTTAAAATAAACACACAATCAACATCAAATAGTAAAGCATTTATATTCTATATATCATCTTCTTTAAATGCATGTGCATGGGGTTGGTTTTTCAAAATGGGGGACCATAAGAAGGCTAAGGATTGGCATGATCATTGGGGAGTGGGAACTTGATAAGGATTGGCATTATCACAATGGACAGCGTATAAAACTACATTTGACAGTGTATACCGAGCATATATTCCAACGGAACGTTCTATTCTATTAGTTCGATGGTAGTGGGCCGCCAGATAATATTGGTAGTGGGTGTGGCGTAGATGTAGTCTAATCAATGCATATTTGAAGTAAAATAAAACACCCCCTCGAAAATCCAATCAAATATGCTCGGCGAATATTGGTAGTGGATTTGTCGGTAACTGTCTTTTAATCTGGTAGACTGTAGTCTAATCGCTCATATTATTCATCACCTCGCTCAGCTCCTTCGTTAGCGGCTTCATGCCGAATCGTAGTAATGTGAGTAGTTGGTTGCACATACAGAGATATTCATGTTATCCAATTATATATATATAGTTGGAATAAATTGGGAGTATCATTAATATAGAGTCATTTTAATCTTGGATTTATCAAGTTACATATAGATATATTTATGTTATCCAAGTAAAGATATATATAATTTTTTTTTGGAATAAATTGGGAGTATGATCAGTATAGATTCATCTTAATCCTGGATTTATCAAGTTCAAAAGAATCCAATTTCTCAAGGTGAAAATATTTTTTAGAGTACAAAACTTGAGTAAAGATTAAAGGTTTGCACATCTATGCCGGTGGTACTATATACATGTCTTGATGATTGTGTATATTGATTAATTGAGTAGACTTATTTATATATGTATTTTTATTTATATATATTTTAATGTTTTTTATTATTTTATCATTAATTTATTATTTTTTGAATTTTTTATTATTATTTTAATGCATTATGTTACATGGACATCTCTCTCACAGTGGGTTGTAGAGCACCTTTGGGCACAACAAAAAATAATTATTCCTCAAATTTTATTCTTGCATGTGTATAATCATCAATAAAATATAACTATAAAAAAATTGTTGAAATTGCAATTTTCTTGTTGAAATTGCATTTTTGAATGCAAAAATAAATACAGCACTTTCAAAAATAATCCCTATTGTATTCACATTCTACAATTTCAACAATTAATATATGTTATTCTAAGGATTCTTCTAAATTTTTAGATAGTTTAATTTTAAACAAAATATATAAAAAAAAATCAAATCATAAAATATTTAACAATTGATATATTTGATTTCAAAAATTCATCTAAATTTTTAACCAAATTTTAAAAATTTTAAACAAAAATATGAAAAAAAAAAATCTAAATCATCACATATTAATAAGTTTCAATCACTATTTTATCTATAAATCATCCTATATGAAAGCAATTCAGATAGGATGATCTCTAATCCACTCACTCACTGTAGCATTCAATTTTGTATATCTATTACTTTTAAATCAGATGATCTATAATCTACTCACTCACTGTAACATTCACTTTTAAATCAGATGATCTATAATCTACTCACTCACTGTAACATTCAATGCTGCATAGAGAAATGGAAATGGATTCACTGTAACATTCAATACTGCATATGGAAATGGAAATAGATATTGGTAACCATTTCTAAACCTTTTAAATGAGTTAATGCCAACTTGGAAATATCAAAGATTCAGATTAAGATTTCATTGCTAGTGAAAAATCAGATTAAAATTCAATAAAAACTGAGAAAATCATACTCACCAAGATGCCAGAATCGAACCCTACAATGAGACCAACCACCAAAGAAAACGCAGCTAGTTCCAAGTCACCAATGTGCCCAACGAATGATTGCGTAATAACAGTTATTCCAGAGGTTGCCATCCGACTGACGATAGCCGCCCCTGCAATGCTCCATATCGCTTTTGACTCCAACCAAAATGATTCGCTGCTGATAGTGGTAACTAAAGCTGGCGAGAAATCCTCCGTAGTCCTATCGTTTCCATTTTGGATGAAAGGACTACAGAGCTGCCCTTCTTCCATATTGGAGGATTATCTGTGGAGACAAATGACTTGCCGACTCAAATACCTCTGTGCTACTACGTTAAATAATGCTGCAGTAAGGAAGCTCAAACTTGTTGGACGGTCTATATCCATGCAATTTGTAGCAGGAACAGGGAAAAACCCTAGAGCCCTTACAGAAATGAACTGGAAGCATGGAGCTATACAGGAATAATAGTAATCCTACCAAACTCCTTACGCTCTCTACTAGTCCAGATTCAATAAAGTAAACTGTAAAGAGGAGGACGCCATGACTAATGAGTAAAGTTAGTAACTGGGAGTTTCATCTCCAAATTGAGGAGTTTCAGTCAATGATAGAACACAAGATATAGGTTTTAGGAAGTCTATTAATTATGTATTAAAGAATAAAACGCTTGTGCAGTAGGATCATATCTCAAGGTAGCTAAGCTATCATTTGGAAGTTTTTTAATAATTATTTGTTAGATGTGCTTTGTGTCAGAAGTGAATGATCAATTTGCAATAATGCATCCAACAACAACCTACGTACCTATTAATTGTAATTAATTTCAATTAACAAATTGGACATTAAATTTGTTGTACTTTCATTTGTAAATCCATTTGCTGAGTAATTGATAGTTATTAGGCCAGGAAAAAGACCTCTGGCTCTCCCATATCCTTGAAAAAGTCCACAGTGGCATGCCAATTCTTATTTAACAATCACATCTTGATAAGGGCATCATAACATCTCCTATAGCACGCTGTCTCTTGACATTCTAATCTTCATCTCTTTAATTTCTTGTTTTATTTTTTTAATCTTATTTTCAATATTATTCTTTAATTTTATTTTATTTTGAATATTGGTAAAAAACAACTTCAATACTATAAAAAAGTTTCTTAAAAATACATAAAATTCAAAATTTATTCACAAATGTTATAAAAAAGTTTCTTAAAAACACATAAAATTCAAAATTTATTCACAAATGTTTTAAATTATAGCAAAAAAATAATTATAAAATATAAAAAATTTCCACATCCATCCTCATACCTTCACCCACATGCATCCACTTATAGTGAGGACAGATATTAAAGAAAATGATTCATAACAAAACTGTTAATACCCTCATAAGGAATGAATATCTTACCTTCACCCACATGCATCCACTTATAGTGAGGACAGATATTAAAGAAAATGATTCATAACAAAACTGTTAATACCCTCATAAGGAATGAATATCTTTCCGGGGTGTTCCCAATATCTTTCTCCATCTCCACCTTTTATAAATTTTTCCAAACAACTTCTAAAATAACATTTGGAACAACTTTTAAGATAACATTTGGGAAATCTTTTGAACATTCACAAATATTTAATTTCATAGACAAAGATGGAAATATTTTATACCCACTTCATGCCTAATATCTTTCTTCAACTCTAATTTTATAAAAAAAAAAAAACTTTTGTAAACATTTGTGAAAAAAAATTGCCATTCAGAGATATTTAATTCCATAGTCAAAGAGCATGATCATAGCATGGTCAGCTGCAGTCTCTGTTTTATTGCAGTTGGAACAGAAGTCTTTGTTCTGTTAAAGTGGAATGTGGCCCTCAACTGCGCATTCAGAGATATTTAATTTCATAGACAAAGAGCATCATCATTGCTTGGTCAGCTGCACTTGGAACAGTAGTCTCCGTTCTGTTAAAGTGGAATATGGGCTTCAACGGCGCACTTGCTTCACTAGACATTGGATACCTGCCATCATCCAATTATATGTTACCTGTGAAGGATGTTTTCCAGAGAAGCTTTTTATGAACTTTGGCAATTTATGGTGTCATTTGTTGCATCAGGTTTCATGTTATGGTTAGTAATTTTGAACTTTGAAGAACTATTTTGTGCTTACATTGCATTGAACTGTTGCATGCAGTGTGAGGGTCGCCAGCCAACTTGGAGACCAGAATCCCCGTGGAGCAACAGCCTATTCCTATTTTGTAGGAATTATGATTTCGGTGCTTCTTTTGGTTTTCCGAGGTCATTTAGGTTATTTGTTTACAAACAGCACTGCGGTGCAAGAGGCTGTTGCCAAATTGGCCATCTTGTTAGCGTGCACAATCCTCTCAACAGTATACAACCGGTTCTCATCGGTAAACTCCAGGTCATAAGATTTTCAATTTTCCAATTGTTTAATTTGCATATGAATTTTTATTTATTTTTATATGTTTTGAGATTTATAATCCAGTTTTTTCTTATGAATTTTTTCGTTTCGATTTAGAAATTAAGTTTATTGTTATTGATTTTTTAATTTGTATGTTTTGATATACAGCTTGATTGCTTGATTCTAATGGTTAATAATATTTTTTTTTTTCAAATTGATAGGAGATAGGGTATATATAGGATAGACATTTAAATTTGATAAAAAATCAAAAAATAGTGATTGATGTAAATTTATATCCACCATAGCATAGAGTTTATATTATACTCTCACACCACCCTGTTTATATTATAGTCTCACACAACCCTGTTTTCATGGTTTAGGCTGTTCCCATTTTGCTGGCAGCTATTAGGGGAATCTTTTTCGCTTTCTATTCCTTAAAATCTATGTACATACAAATTTACATAATAATATATAAATTTAAAATTAAAATTAAAAAATAAGAAATTTCATCATTCTTGGTATTTTTCATTTACTTAATAATATATAAATTTAAATTTAAAAAAAAAAAATTGATCATTCTCAATACTTTCAATTTGATAATAAATCCTGATTTAAAATGAATTTATACATAGAAAAAGAATTAAAATGAAAAAACAATTGGAATAAAGAGATAAGCTTGATTATAGGTTGAACATAAATCAGTTCGATACTTTTTTGCCACAAGAATAATTTTTTCTACTCCATTCATGATCTCATTTAGTATTATAATCTTCTGTCTATTTTTCTGATTTTAAGGTGATACATATCACTCGCCAAGTGACAACAATGTCATCACTAGAATCTTTTCCAGAGGAAAATATCAAAATGTTTTATAACAATTTTATGTTTTCTGGGATTTTGTGTTTTATAACAATTTTATGTTAGCTGGGATTTTGTTGAGCATTAAATAGAAGTTGATCATAATGGATATAAATTACTTTCAAATCGTCGAAGTGACGAGTTTAAGAGTTTTATTTGAACTTTAAAAAAGCTGTTTTAAAATTGTCATTATAAAATATTATTTAAAGTGGTGCGTGCTTATTTGTTAGTTGGATTTTTGTTTATCATTAAATATATATTGTTAAATAAATGGTGTGAAAAATATATTTTAAAAAGATTCAAAGTTCAATTGTAATTACAAATCGAAAGCTATTATTTTAAAATAAATATGTTAATGAAATTATTTTTCAAAATATTTTAAATTAAATGGTAAGGGTTATTAATATTATTTTTAACATTTTTAAATTAAATTATATTAAAATTGTAATCATAAAATATTTGTTAAGATATTTGAACATTTAAGACTTAGTTAAGATTAATTTGGTCTAATGTGTTTTTAGTTAAAAGTGTTTTTATTTAGTATGGAGTATACATTTGTAGTTATGTAATCTGAGAGTAGTGATGGTAGGGCTCATATCTTTTTCGATCTTAAAGTTTATCCATGACTTAACACCCAATTGGTTCATGATCTCTATTTAAAGACTATGGAGGGTTATTTCTCAATGATTGATTGTAAGAAATTTTATTGTAAAATATTTTTCTTTTGCATTAATATATTGTGTTAGTGGTCATGTTGGTTGGAGTCATGGACTATTACCTCTTCGAATATTTAATCAAGTAAAAAATTGATGTTTGATATAGTTGTGTGAGTGATTGTTGAAGGTCTTCATCCTGTGTGGAATGTTTTTTTTTTTCAAACATGGTATAAAACTCTGTTTGAAGACCCACTATTGTTGCAGATCAAGATCTTGAAGTTGTGTCATTTAAAATTGTTTTTCAATTCACTAAAAAATGTTTATGTTTTCCCAAGATACTATTTTTTTTAGTCAGATCTGGAGCAATAAAGTATGAATACACCCTTTAACAAAAAATAGCTATAAATTCTGAATACACCCTTTAACAAAAAATTACAAAGTTAATATTTTGGTTTTCCGTTTTTATTTCCCGGTTGCTACTCTTTTGGGTCTGTGTATGCTTTTTTTTGTGCACTCGACAAATAAAAAAAACTAGCAGAAAATGTTTTCTTGTCCAGATATGTTTTTTTGTTAAGATTCATTTTTTTTTTAAATGGTTTGTGTTTATATAAGCATGCGGAAAAAAATGACAAAGCTTCAACAAAAACAACAACAACCTCATCCTTCCGGTTTAAATTTACAATATGTTTTGCAGTAGAGTTGTTTTATTTAGTAAAAGATCTTAAATTCAAGTTTACATTTCAATTAAATTATAAAAGTGAATTACTAGTACAAATAAATTTAATATTGATTATAAAAATGAATCACTATTAAATAATTTTAATATATTCTTTTAAGTTATTATTTTCATGCAATTTCAAATTTTATTAAATAAATTTAATATTGATTATAAAAGTGAATCACTATTAAATAAATTTTAATATTTTTTTTTAAGTTATTGTTTTCATGCAATTTTAAATTTTATTAAATAAATTTAATATTGATTATAAAAATGAACCACTATTAAATAAATTTTAATATTTTCTTTTAAGTTATTTTTTTTTGCAACTTTAAATTTTATTAAATAAATTTAATATTGATTATAAAAGTAATCACTATTAAATAAATTTAATATTTTCTTTTAAGTTATTGTTTTCATTCAATTTTAAATTTTAAAGTAATTTGATTGTAAAATGTTTTTTAAGTTATTTTTTCCATGTATTAAAGTAAGGTTATTGTAAAAGTGATTTTATTATTTTCTTTTAAGTTAGTTTTTGGATGCAATTTTATAATTGTAAAAGTGATTTTATTTATTTTTTTTGTTATTTTTTGCATATAAATTTAATTTGTAAAGTACTTTTATTGTAAAATTGATTCTCACTTATTGTATAAAAGTGGGGTCTTTATAAGTAACTTATTTGTAAATGTGAACTTATAGACAAAGTTAGAAAAGAAGGGGCATGACCTCATGGACCAACCTCTACTTGTCATGTGGCTCTTTGGTTATCGGTTATGCATTTTTTTAAATGGCATAAATTTCACATCTAAAGTACATTGTCAATGTCGTTTTTTTTAAACGGCCTATTTTTCGAGAGATTTGCATCTAGACCATCAATTTCAACCTTTGAATTCATATAATATGCATATTTTAATAAGGTTTCTCCTAGTGATATTTTGCTTACCAGTATCAAGTACTTATCATGGAAATTCCATATGGATGATGATGTACCAAATTACATTGGGAAAAGAACAAGCCTCCACTGATGTCGAAAAAGAATACAAATGGGTTAATAAGAATGATGAAGCACATGGACTAATCAAAATGTCCATCTCTCTCGATTTATGATTTCATTTTCAAGGAATTGATGACCAGATGAAGCTTGGGAAAAGCTTGAAGCTATGTTTGGTAAACATAATGCGTTTCAATCCCACCATATTGAAAATTAGTTAATGACCTTAAGTCCCAATGATTTTTCTTGCATTGAAGATTATTTATCTAAGTTCAAAACACCTACACTTTTATGTAAAGATTGCCAAATATATGTGAACGATGACCAATGCATATATGTTATTCTTGCTAATCTTGGTAGTGCATATCCTATTTTTGTATTTTCCTTTTATGCCACTAGAGAAGCTTTAGGGAGTGCATACAAAAATCCTACTCTTGAATCTTTTTGGGATTATCTTATTAGAGAGCAAGACAAACATTTTCAACTTGGAGTGATCAGCACTGCAAATACATATAACAAATCCTTAATGGCCTAGTAGAAATATAAATCCAAGAATCCCAAGAAGAAACATCCTTGCCATAACAAAACAAAAAAAACAAGGGTATCAAACCCTCTCCACCAGCTTCTACTCCCAATGGTGACAAAGGAGAAAAATCCAAATGTAAGAAGACTCACAAGCATTGCAACTGTTGTGGGTGAGATGGTGTCACTGGTACAAAATGAAAGATAAGTGACCAAAAAAATGACCAAAATCTGCATATAAATGACCACTTTTGATTTGGAAATCGTTGGTGGTTAATTTATGGTCTTTTATCACACGACCAAAAATGTGGTCATATTTAGTTTGGTCATTTATAGCTTGTCTTGTGGTCATTAATTTGGTCATATATTTGGTCATTAATTGTCACAATTAATGACCAAATATATGACCAAATTAATGACCACAAGACAAGTTAACCAAACTGAATATGAACACATTTTTTGTCGCGTGATAAGAGACTAAAAATTAGCCACCAAAATTGTCATTTGGTCATTTTTTTGGTCACTTATCTCTCATTTTTTGGTCATTTTATATGTGAATTTTGGTCATTTTGTTTTGTCACTTATTTCTCAATATTTAGTCACTGGGCTACATACCTAATTCATGAAGGGAACCTTTGATGCTTCGTTGAAGACATTTGACATGCCACATGAAGCACTCCTCAATCCATACTTCAGTTGAGACTTCCTAACCACCTAGATCTAATACCAAGTTAAAAATTGGAAAGGCAAGGAATCGTACTTAGAGCTACCCCCTACTGGAGGGTTTCTCCACCACTAAGCTCCATGCCTCTTTCATGAAAAACACCCTTACTGAGTTTCTCTAGGAGTGTGTTTTTCCAAATCCAACACTACACCTCAAGCCAAACATCAACCAAGGACCCCTAGACACCAACTCTCATGCCATGTTGAAAACTAGACAAGCTAGGATTCAAACCCAAGGCAGTTGCACACTTACAACCACCAAGTTGATATACTACTGAGTTACAACTCCCCAGCCAACAGGCTACTCTACCACTAAGCTACATGTCCATTTCATTGTGGGCACACTTAACAGTTTGTTGCAAAATCACGGATTGTCATATCCAACACTCTTCTTAAGACACTCTACAACTAAGGCCTCTAATCCACTTAGATATGATGAAATGGTGAAAACTAGACAAGCTCAGAATCCAACCTGGAACCTACCCCTGACCAGTGAGTTGCTCTACCCCTTTCATGCTAGGCACCCTTAGTAGTTCATTATAGAAATGTGGATTGCAACATCCAACACTCGTCCTCAAACCACACTTTGGGTTAGGCCTCTCTTAGACACATATCTCTGATACAATATCGAAAACTGGAAAGGTTGGGGATTGAACCTAATACCTACCCGTGGCCAATAGGTTGCTCTACCACTAAGATACATGCAAGACTTACCCCCAGCTAGATTTATTATAACTCATAGAAAATTCTAAAATAAAATACTACAAAGCCGTAGAGAGAAGGGTTTCCTTGAAAAAAGAGTGTAGTAATCTATCCCCAACTTCTAGTTGTTGGGGCTCAGAGAATTCATCATTTGATCTTCAACTTCCAAGACACAAAGATTGTTGTTGAGGCTTAGAGAATTCAAGATTTCATCATCAATTTCTATGGTTTCAATAAATAGAATATGCATGCATGCATTAGCTCCATAAAAATAGGATTGTATTGTAGAAAAACCATAACAATTCTTTTTTTTTTTTTTAAACTTGGCACATGAAAACTTGTTAACATTTTTTTTAATTGCTAAGATATAGGGAAAATGATTAATAGAAAAAAAAAACTTGTAAAAACAACAAAAGAAAAAAAAATAAAACATATTACAGAAAATTTCCAACCCATTAAAACAATAAAAAGCAAAACATATTAAGAAAAAATATGAAATAATTTGCATTTCAAATTTTATAAGTGATATTTTATTTTAAATTTTATTTACATGGGAAATAAATTTAATTTCAAATTTTATAAGTAATTTTTTATTTTAATTTTTATTTGAATGAGAAATAAATTTAAGTCATTCTATAAAGAGTAAGGGTTTTTGAAGGGTAATGAAAACCTCAATTTTGATCTCACTATTATAATGGATAAATCATTAAAAAAATGTATTTCAATAAATAAATATATTTACTTCCATACATACAATTAGACATGTAGTACATTAGACATGTAGGAAAGAAGGAAGCAAGCCAACATAACAAGTAAAATCAGCTATGAAATTGCTTGTATCTACTAAGTTAGTGGTATGGAATGTAAAGGAAAGATAAAATAATTATAAAGCAATTAATTAGAATTTGTAATAATGTATTATTTTTAATTTTAATTTAATTTAATTGTTATAATATATTAAAATTTTAATTTTTTTTAAATGTTAAAATATTTTTAAATTATTAATAGAAAATAGAAACATTAGTATGATTGTAAGTTGTATGAAATGTAAAGAAAAGTTAAAATAATTATAAAATAATTAATTAAAATTTGTAATAATTATTGTTAGTTTTAATTTAATTATATTAATATATTAAAATTTTGAAATATTTTTATAAATATTAAAATTTATAAATATTTTAAAATATTAATAAAAAATAAAAAAATTTAAAATCATGTTTTATTTTTTAATTAAAAATTAAATCTAGAAGATCAAATGTTATGATAAGGTAAACCTAAATAATGTGTGGAGCAACTATGAGAAAAAACATGTTATTTTTAACATTTTAATAGATTTTCATAGTTAGTTTTTAATCACTTATGTCTATCATGTTTTTATAAATATAGATTTTAATTTAATTAAAATATTAGTGTTATTATGTTTTCATAAATATAGATTTTAATTTAATTAAAATATTAGTTTGATTCAATAGATGGTTTTGAGAAAATTATTTAAAACACATAAAATTCATTTAAGCTTTCATCTTTATTAGTGAAAAATTAAAGATGGTTTTAGAAAATTATTTAAAACATATAAAATTTATTTAAGCTCTCATCTTTATTAGTGAAAAATTAAAGAACTTTAATTCATAATTTTTAGAAAATCTCTCTTTAATTTAGTTTGGTTTATTATTACATAAAATACTATGATAAAAAAAACATTCAATATGTATCAATTGTTAGTAATTTCTACATTTGAAGTGTTCATTACAATAGGAAGAATTATAATATTGATATATTAATTTCTTTAATATATTTATTATAATCATTGTACTTTATTAAAATATTATGGTAAGGACACATTCAATGTATATCAATTGTTAGCAATTTTTGTTAGTAATTTCTACATTTGAAGTGTTCATTACAATAGGAAGAATTATAATATTGATATATTAATTTCTTTAATATATTTATTATAATCATTGTACTTTATTAAAATATTATGGTAAGGACACATTCAATGTATATTGATTGTTAGCAATTTTTACATTTGAAGTATTCATTATAACAGGAACCAGCAGCACCTGATCTCTTTATTACAGCTCGTTTCCTCTGAACACAACCCCCCACCCGATCAGCACTTAGGAGCTACGGGACGAACCGCTTGCTCGACCAAAAAGAGAGCAAGGTGGGTTTCCCTAACTATAAAATCCAGTGAATATGCCCCAAATATTGAAATGTAATATGCCCGGTACTATATGAATATGAGGGGAATGCCGTGTTGCTACCCAAGTAGGTGCGCCCGACTCCCTGTTCGGCATATTTTCCTATATTAATATGGCTCGGGACTAGGTCCATGATGGTATAGTCCGTCCTGCCTAGTAAGCATAGGCCCTCAAGTCCAGCGAGTCCAGCGCGATTGGTAAAGACAGGACCTTCCTCCAAGTGTTGGGAGGAGGTTTCGAGGTCAAACCCTGCTGGGTTTCCGGGACGAAATTTGTAATGGCTGCTGTGCTAGACTGGATACAGTGAATGTAAATGATATATATCTCTAATATATATCGAGATAATTTCTCGTGGAAAAAAAAAAGCATAGGCCCTCAATTTGAAAGTGATAACAGGAAGAACTATAATATTTGTATATCAATTCCTTTAATATGATTATTACAATCATTGTACTTTATTAAAAATACTTTATATTTATAATATTTATATATCAATTCCTTTAATATGATTATTATAATCATTGGTACAAGAACTCTCCGGGCAAGCATCACCCGGCCACCGCATTCCCTCCCTGACTAAAGTGACTGGCTCAACCTCTCTGACCTACCTGAATGTCTCTCTGTAATGGCCTATGAACCTCAACAGGGGTATGGGGACATAATCAAAATGAATAGAATATCTGTCAGCTTGCGTTATATACGTAATTATACAACAATAAGCTAAGCAACTTCTCATGTTGCACCATCATTTGCACTAAGCTCCTTCCTCTTATTGCATATCAACATAAGTAGGCATAATCATAACAACATCCAGTGTTGTATGATGACCCCTTTGTTCTGTATAGGATTATTATAATCATTGTACTTTATTAAAAATACTTTATATTTATAATATTCATATATCAATTCCTTTAATATAATTATTATAATCATTGTACTATATAAAAAATATTTTGTATTAAGAGTTTACATAATTCCTTTAATATGATTATTATAATCATTGTACTTTATTAAAAATATTTTGTATAAGAATTATAAAAATTAAAAAA
>JZKD02S1821156.1:46641-58970 GCA_000966675.3 Picea glauca | reverse complement strand
ATATATATATATATCAAGGAGACCTAGTCTTAGGATCATCTTATTGTTAGAATTGCAAATGTGAAAAACACAATTCACATATGATAATCAACAATCACACAGATAAGAAACACAATTCACATATGATAATCAACAATCACAAAGATTTCACATGGTTCACCCAAACGTTGGGCTACGTTGACCAAGCAGAGGTATCGGTTGTCTTATTATTCAGATCATTCAGATTACAACAAACTTGCAAGCTCTCTAATATCCTCCCTTCTCTTCTGCCTCTATGGACTTACATGAATTTATATACATTTACACAAGAAACTAATTATTAAATGCACTCCTATCCATATTCTAACTTGGTGTATTTAGTTGCAACCAACACAGAATAATAGGATCTAAATCCATCATTGGAGGAATTCGTTGTCACCAAATTCAATAATCTCCACCTTGACAACAATTAACCTCACATACCTTGCTCCTTCCTTTTGTTCATCACCTTTTCTGCAAGCCAAGAGAAGCCAAGCACCATCGTAGCTTCTCTAAAAGTACTCGTTTTGTGAACATGTCTGTGCAATTCTCTTTGGTATGAACTTTTTCAAGAGAGACTCCACGTTTATCGACGACCTGTCTTACAAAATGGTACTTGATAGGAATATGTTTTATTTTACTATGGTAGGTTGGATTCTTAGCCAAGTGAATAGCACTTTGACTATCACAAAGTAACTTTACTTTGTCCTACATCCTTCCAAACTCACCAAACAAATATTTCAACCAAACTGCCCCTTTGCAAGCATGTGAAGCAACTACGTATTATGCTTCTGTAGTGGATAAAGCAACAATGTTTTGTAGCTTTGACATCCAATTAATAGCTCAACCTGCAAGAGTAAAGACATACCGTGAAGTCGACCTTCTCTTGTCCAAATCACCTGTAAAATCAGAATCAACATATCCACAGACTAATTCACAACCATTGTTATAAGTGATACAGTAATCACTTGTGCCCCTTAGACACTGAAACATCCATGTCACTGCTGCCCAGTGCTCTTTACCTGGATTTTCCATATACCTGATGACAACCCCAACTGCATGTGAAATGTGTGGCCTTGTACTAACCATCGCATACATTAGACTTCCTACTACATTAGCATATGGTATTTGAGACATATATTCATTTTCTTCTTTTGTACTAGGACATAAACTTGAAGAAAGCTTAAAATGGGAAGCCAAAGAGACTGAAACTGGTTTCACATTGTTCATACCAAACCTCAAAAGTATCTTCTCAACATACTTTTCTTGTGACAACTAAAGCTTATCATTCCTCTGAATATCTCCATGCCCAAAATTTGCCTTGTTGCTCCTAGATCTTTCATATCGAACGTTCTAGCCATCTAAGCCTTTAACATGATCTCAATTATGCTTTTGCTTGCTAAAAGCATATCGTCAACATACAATACTAAAATAATGAATATGCCATTATTCAATTTCTTAAAGTAGAGACAATAATCATACTCACCCCTTGTAAAATTCTGGCTCACCATGAAAGAGTCAAATTTCTTGTACCATTGTCTGGGTGACTGCCTCAAACCATACAATGATTTCTTGAGCCTACAAACAAATTTCTTGTTGTGACTCTGAATGAACCCTTTAGGTTGTTCCATGTAAATTTCCTCATCCAAATCTCCATGTAAGAAGGCAGTTTTAACATCTAGCTACTCCAACTCCAAATCAAGTAATGCAACTAATGCTAACACAATTCAAATTGAAACAGACTTAACAACTAGTGAAAAAATCTCATGAAAGTCAATACCTTCTTCCTGAGAATATCCTTTCGCAACCAGTCTTGCTTTGTACCTGTCCACCTTATCATCAACACCCTTCTTCAGTTTGTAGACCCACTTGCAACCTACAGTTTTTCTGTCTCTTGGAAGTTCTACCAGGTCCCATGTGGCATTCCTCTCTAATGCCTTCATTTCATCCTTCATTGCTTCTTTTCATTTCTCACTGTTAGAACCCTTGACAGCTTCCTAATAGCACGAAGGTTCATCATCATTAGTACTTAAAGAAACTGACGAAACAAAATCATCACACCTTCTTGGAGGATTTTTGACCTGCATAGACCTTCTTAGGGAAGTTTGTGGCTCATCCACATTCTGTTGATTGTTATCATCAACCATGTCTTCCTCTGTAGGAAACTCTTCATGAACATCTTCAGAAACTTGTTCATGCTCACTTTCATCTGTATTTGAACTGGTTTCAAACTGAATTTGTTGATACTTAGGTACTTCTTCATGTTTCATTTGAACATTTACATCTGATTTGATGAGAGATGATTTATCAAATATTACATCTCTGTTAATGGTGATCTTGTGGGCAATAGGATCCCACAACCTGTACCCCTTAATACCATCACCATATCCAACAAAGATAAGCCTTTTTTATTTTGGATCTAACTTAGAACGTTGATGTTTTGGAATTAGAGCATAGGCTTCACAACCAAAGACTTTAAGATTAGAATAATTACAAGGGTGACATTTCCATACCTCTTCAGGAATCTTGCACTCTATTGTTGTTGATGGTGATCGATTCACCACATAACAAGTTGTAGTTACTGCTTCTGCCCACAGTTCCTGCTGCAAGTTGGTGTTACTAAGCATACTCGCTCTCTCTAGAAGAGACTTGCTCATGCATTCAACAACTCCATTTTGTTGAGGAGTATAGGTAGTAGTTTTATGCCTATCAATCCCAAACTCCTTGCAATAGTTCTCAAATTCCATTGACGTAAATTCACCACCATTATCAGTTCTTAAACATTTAATGGATCTACCAGTGCTCTTTTCCACTAAAGTTCTAAACTGCTTGAAAACAGTGAACACATCAGCCTTTCTTTTCAACATATAGATCCACACATTTCTAGAGAAATCATCTATAAAAGTAACAAAATATGATGATCCTCCATATGAAACAGTGGGGGATGGTCCCTAAACATCAGAATGGATATAATCAAGAATTCCTTCATTGGTGTGTCTTCTGGTTCTAAATTTCTGCCTATTCTGTTTTCCATAAATACAGTGCTTGCAGAAATCTAACTTTAAAGACTTTAGACTAGGAAGTAACTTGTGATCAGATAATACCTTCAATCCTCTTTCACTCATATGGCCCAAACGTTGATGCCATAGTCGAAGAGAATCACTCTCATTCTCGGATACAGTTGTCGCATGATCTAACTCGGTTCTTCCTTCTAACAGAAACAGGTTTCCAAACTTCTTCGCCTTCATGACCAGTAGGATTCCTTTGTAGACCTTCATAACTCCACCTTGAACAATACTTTTACATCCTCCAATATCTAAGACTCTCAAAGAGATTAGGTTCTTCCTTAGCTCAGGTACATGTCTCACATCAGTTAGTATCTTAACAGATATATCATTTGTAGTATCTTAATTTGAATGCTACCAATTCCTACAACTTTACATGATATATCATTTCCCATGTAAACAATTCCATCATCTATAGACTGGTAAGTAATAAACCAGTGTCTATGAAGACACATGTGATTTGAAGCACCAGAATCTAATAACCATTGTTGATCATATCGTGAAACAACACTAATTGATAAAACTTCATCAGTCATACATGAACTTGTTGCTGAACCTGTTTCGGTTGCATTTGCTTCCTTCATTTATTTTGGAGGGTCTTTTTTAGAGGCTTGTTGTCTCTTCCAACAATCCTTTTTTAGGTGTCCAGATTTTCCACAAAACCAACACTTAAGTTTTCTCTTCTTTCCCTTCGACTTTGACTGAGAGAAATCCCTTTGAACATGTTCTCTTTCCTTAGGTCTTCCTCTAACCACCATCGCCTCAGATGTAGAGGTTTCAAAACTGGATTTCTTCCCTATTTCCTCAGACAGTAACGCTCCAACAATAACATCAAACTCAATACTTTCTGTTGAACTAAAACTAATAGAGGTAACAAAGTGATCCCATGACTCGGGCAAATAACACAATAATGTAATCGCCTTATCTTCAGATTCGAATTTCACTCCCATGCTAGTCAACTGGACTAAAGAGTATTAAAAGTATTTAAATGATCAACTATTTTCGTACCTTCCTTCATGCGCAAACTGTACAATTGTCTTTTCAGAAAGATCTTGTTCGTCAAGGATTTCGTCATATATAAGCTTTCCAGCTTCGTCCACAAACCAGTTGTTGTCTTCTGCGAGACAATGTTGAACAGAACATCATCGACTAAACACAGACATATGGCACTCAGTGCTCTCGCATCGATCTCATCCCAGTCTCCATCTGTTATGGTCCTGGGTTGCTTTGCTTGTCCCAAAAGCGCCTTCACCACTCCTTGTTGCACGAGAAGATCGTGCATCTTAACCTTCTAGATCTCGAAATTGTTCTTGACATTGAACTTCTCGATTTCGAATTTAGAACTCTGTGTTTTCGCCATTAGTAGAAGAAAAAATTCCAAAAAACATTGCTTATAAAACCAAGCCCTTTAAAAAAATGTGGAGAAATAATGGTATAAACCCCAAAGGTTTAATAAAAAATAAAGTTTAATAAAAAAACCTTTTTACTTCATACCTTTTTACTCCATAAAAAACCTTTTTACTTCATACCTTTACTTTTTTTTTAAAACATGCGAATGTTTTCTTGAAGGGAGATCGGCGCTCCTTCACTATGTATGGGGGAGTGCTAATGTGAGGTCAACTCTCCTTCACTATGTATGGCAGAGCGTCGACGCTCTGTGGTGCATGAACCGGGTGTGCGAGGTTTATGGAAATTGGAATTTCACAAGTATGAGAGAGTTGGTGCACCTCTAATACTGCCTAGGGAGCGTCGATGACCTTCTACTCAATTCTCACCTGCGGCACCTACTCAATTCACCTTCGCTCCGATACCAATTGTTAGAATTGCAAATGCGGAAAACACAATTCACATATGATAATCAACAATCACACAGATAAGAAACACAAAGATTTCACATAGTTCACCCAAACATTGGGCTACGTCCACCAAGCAGAGGTATCGGTTGTCTTATTATTCAGATCATGGAGATTACAACAAACTTGCAAGCTCTCTCATATCCTCTCTCATATCCTCTCTCTTCTGCCTCTATGGGCTCACATGAATTTATATACATATACACAAGAAACTAATTATTAAATGCACTCCTATCCATATTCTAACTTGGTCTATTTAGTTGCAACCAACACAGAATAATAGGATCTAAATCCATCCTTGGAGGAATTCATTGTCACCAAATTCAACACTTATCTCATCTCATATTGTATTATGAATTGAGATATTGTAAAATGAGGTTTCCCCCTCGAAGGGGATTGTATTCATTGATTTTTTGTAATTTTTTAGGGGTTGGATTTGTTGATGCCTGGAAAACTCTTGGCAACCAACGTGGATAAATTGCCCGATCAAAGTCCCAATTAGGCCTATACTTATTTGGGATGAAAATCTTCACCAGTTTGAGGGTTGATTGCCACTGAGAGGGATTTGCTCTTTGAGATGAGACTTTCCTTGAAGCTCTTATATACTACTATGTAGAAAAAGAAAGAACTAATTTATTTATGATCTAAAGTTATACTATCTTAAGTGGGATATAGAAGAAGTTCATAGTATCCCAGTTAGGAGCAAGAAGAATAACATAAACTGAACATGGGATAAGATTACACTACCAAGTTATATAAATAGTTCATACAACCTGATAACGATTAAAGCAAATGCACTTCAACTTTAATTCAATAAATAGTTATCAAGAAAAACATAAATATGCATACTCTTGTTCATTGTGAAGGATTAACATATGTTGAACATGAAATAAAGATAAGTTGTCAAGCATCAGAAATAATTCACATAGCTAGACAACAATTAAGGCAAATACATATCAATAATTTACTCAATAAATAGTTACTAAGAAAGACATATACATATACTCATATTCATTATTGGAATGACAAATTCTTACGAACTATAAAAGATAGTTTATCATAAGTTTTAAACAATCACAAATTTGCATATGTTAAAAATAGTGCAAAATACGCAAACTCGGTCCTATTTGGAAAAGAATGAGTCAAAGGAGTTGGGTTTCTTTTATTATAACAAAAAAAAATGATAATAGTATCCTATTTGATCATAACTAGCAAACCTCAATATCTTAAAAAAGACGTCGTAGTCTTGACAACAATGCACAATGATCGATTAATGCTTTAGACCTTGAATTACATAAGATTTTTGAAAAGATAATTGTGATAGCACAAGTTTTCTCATTTTTTAAGTATCCTAGAACTAGCTCCTTGGAGTACCTTCATTAGCACGATAGCATGCTCTTCCTCCCCTTTTTCATAATTCTTCACTCTTGTTATATATCTAAGTTCTTCCTCCCACCATAGCTTGTCAACTCATTAAACTTATCTCCATGATTTTGGTGACACAAAATTTTCAATCTGGCATAACTAGTCTAGTTTTATTGCACATTGCTATCTAGTAAGAATGATTATGTGGACCCCATCTTTCCTCTCCACGTGATCTGATAAGTGACCAGGTGCATTTTATTTTCTTGTAGGTGGCATAAAAAATAGTGGCAAAAATCTGCACCAATTGATGGAGATACCTCTATTATCCTTATATGTTGGTATTTACTTCTTGGCAAGTTGATCTTGTTGAAACAGTGAGGGGGGGGTGAATCAGTGTTACATTTTTTAAAACAATTAGTAATTACTTTGTTATTTTATTAAACATCACAATATATCGTTAATGAACTCGTATTTAAAATCAATTATATAAATATAATTAACAAGAATTACAATATTTTATAAAGAGTATTCTAAGATTGTGAAGGACACCAATCCTCTTTAGAGTGTCAAATCTTGGAGACACGAATCGTCTTCTTTAGGGCACCAACCCTAGGAAGCACCAAATCCCTTGTTTTAGGGAACCAGCCCTAGGAAGCACCAACTCCCTTATCTTTAGGGCATCAACCTTAGGAAGCACCAACTCTCTTGTTTTTCAGGGCACCAACCCTAGGAAGCACCAACTCCCTTGTTTTCACACTTTACTTAGTAAAGAGTATGAATCCTTCCTTGCTCCTCCCTTCCACCCTCATTGCATAAGTATCATTAGTTTTTCTTCTTGGACTCTGCTTCTGCTTTTGATCTTCTGATTTGGACTACAGAGACACTTTTTTCTCACCATTCTTTCTTGTTTATATAGTCTTCAAAACTTGTGTGAATTTGAACCATTGTACCCTTTCATTTCAATGATAATATTAAACTTTAAATAATATCATTTTTCCTTTTTTTTATTCTTTATTCCTAATGCTCATGTTTTAACTCTTTGTTAATCATGATTGTGTATCAGTTCATTAGTCTACATATCTCGAATTGTTGTGAATTTGAGTCTTAATCAATAGACACTCCCTTCAAACCAAAATTCATGTGACTGCGAGCTTGAAACCACGAGCTTATCCATTCCAGACATTGTTCTATTAGTGCTTTATTCTTCCGCTCATATTCTTCTACATGGGACCATATTCAAACGTCTGAGGGCTTATTTAATTCTAGCCCCTTTAGCTTCTTTACCTTATCATGTGATCGGTGTTGGAACCAAGTTTTTGCAGTGATTCAATCCTCCCGAAGTACATTTCACCAAAGTGCGTATACTATATTCAATAGGAGATCGAATGGTCAATTTTTAATCTTCCGTTGGATGGACGATCCTGGCTTTATCCAGAGGCTTCAAACAAATTGATGGTCGGGACTTAATCTACAGTTGAGTGGACGGTTCTCGTTCACTCTGGGACTTCGACGTTTCGGGACTCCGGCCTTTGTTGTCTTCCAACTCTTCCGAAGCAAATTCTGTTGAAGGGTGTATCAACACTCCCTGCTTGATAACCTTCACATGTCCAAGAGCTAGGATCGTATACTTAGGTACAAGGGTGCTCCCTCTCTCCAGGTATTCGGCTATTCGTGACTCTGGGATACTCAAACTTTGAGGTAGTTCAATCCCTCTTGAGTGTTTACCTACCGAATAAGTCATTACGTTATGGTGACCATTTATTGTCAAATGTTAGTACACCTTACGATATACTTCCACTGTACTCAATCGAACAATCGAAAGATATTTCGATGGTTCTTAGATCAACAACTAACATTAATTCGTGACTTCAGCCTTCAACGCTTCGGGTAGTTTTGTTGGTAGGAAAAGCTGGTATGTTGTAGTCTCGGACTGACGTGGTGTGCTAACATCACCTATGATGATGTAGACCCATAGTGGGTGTACCACGTGTCACCTTGATTTGTGACTTTCACAGACCTTATGTGCCATATGTATTTGACACTTTTCATCATTTGATTGGGCAACATGTCCTTGTTGACTAGGATTTTGACTTTTTGTTACTTCGTAGCTTCGGGAGTTTTGGCACTTTTATACCATCCTTTAATCATTGCCGAAGTGTCGAATAGATTTTTCACCATAGATCTTTCCTTGCCTTGATCAAACGACCGACATTATTTTGTGACTTCGGGATTTCGTAGATTCTTACTTGTTTCTAGTAATCGTCAAAGTGGCGAAGCTCTGGGGTATTGAATTTTTCTATCTCCTGCTTGATCCAATGACTGAGAACTGACCCAAAATTTCTCTATGAGATCTGACGGTCGGCATTTACTTCAAGATTTCATAGGTTTCAAGAGTTTGTGTCTTATGGTGTCCGCTTATCTTGTCCTTCCACTTGATTCTATCTGATGATCAAGATGGATCGCAAACTAATCTATTGATTTTTGTAACTCGATCTTTTACAAGGGATTCTTCTATGTAGGCTCAAGCTTATGCACGACCTGCTACCTTATTTCTCGTGAACTTTGATCTCATCACCTGCACTTTGTTGACATCAATGACAATATCATACCACTGTGTCCAACAGATTCATCTTTGATGGGGTTCTATCATCTTCTACAGGTTGTTTTCTTATCTCTTTCACATTAGCTTTTATGAATTTCATGAGTTGTTCTCTTCCACTAGCTTGTTGCCAATACAAATTCTAGTGCACCAAACCCTAGTTTGTTGTTGTAATGATTCAATGCATTGTCCATTGATATTTTCGAGGGATTTGTGTGACATCATTTCTCAAGGATTTGATTTTTTCTTTTACACGTCAATCTTATCAAGATCCTCTACGTTGTTTCGACTCATATCTAGTGAAATTGATCATTGCCACTTGTTACACGTGTTGGTGACATGGCCTCATTGAACTATATATCCACTGCCTTCTCAAACTTGCACAAAAATTAGAAATTAATAAATATATACCTAAATGAAAAAGAAATAATAAACTTTATTCTAATTGATCTCATGATCCATCTCAAGACTTTTGAATCCATCACTCATTCGATACCAATACATCAATTTATTGCTATAAAATTTATCAAGTATTGTGCCTCCAAAATTGCGTACATGTCGCTTAATTAACTTTGATCTCTTGTGAGCCATGACTCTTCTTTCCATCTATCTTCAAATTGGTCATTAGTTGTCATGACAATCTCAAAAAATTGTATTGTTTTGATGCTTCTCTCATGGAACGAAGTGGGCTAACTCGGGAGCAATCTTCCCTCCCGAGTTACTTTTCCGACAGATTTTTCGGCAGTTCGTTTTTAAATTTCCGGCCAATCCAAAAATCTGATCGATTTTATGAGCATCTGGGTTGGTTTAAAATGGGGCATAACCCTTGGAGTAAGGTTTTGAAATGCATGGAACATTGATCCATGTGAAACTCAGACTATCCCTAAAAATTTGGCCGGATTAAGGCCCATTTTTTTGCCTGAAAATTGGAACTCTAGAGGGAATATTTCTCCCGAGTTAGCTTACTCCCTCATGGAACCGTAACCATGCAATCTCAGGAATCAAGGCTATGATCTGGATAGACTATCCTTGAGGTATAGTTTACATTTTATCCATAATATCGTTGCAGTACCTATTTTCATCCATTCTTGTTGTACCTCAAATTACCTTGTGACGCTTCTTTGCAGTCCGTTTGAGAAGAGAATCCCATCCATCTGTTAGACAATCTTGTGAGATCTGATATTGTGGGATTTATTTTCAATTTTTTGCTCCCTTATCAACATGACGAGCTATTAAGAATTTTGTAACCAATAGTTGCATATGAAAGGACTACTTGAAAGCATCAAGATGCGCCTTTATTTTTTGAAAGAGTGGAAATCTTCCTATATCTCCATCATATAAATATGATTGTACCACCATTCCAATTGAAGTGTGTAGCACCCCTTTTCTAGCTACCAAGGTTTATCGCTATTAAGAGAAGGTTATAACACCACTCTATACATAACTCATACAGGTATTATAGAATGCACACGCATTTAAACAATTAAACTCATTTAAGCACAGAGTAAAACATATTATTTACTGCTATAATTAACAATCCATAGCATTCCATATTAATTCATATACACAGCGAAAATCATGATAACATAAGCAGTGGAGTCATGCAAAACATGATTAAAACATAATCAAATACTTATCTTTTAACAGTGGTAGAAACCACCAACCAAGTGCAGGCCTTCCACGAACCTCTCAGCCTTAGACCACACTGTTCATCAGCTCAACAGTGGGTCACCCTCGAGCTGGGACTAAGCTCCACCCCAAGACAAGGAAATCTAGGCTAGACTGAGGTTACAGGGAAAACAACACACAACCACAAGGAAGGGATTCTCTCCAAGGAACCTCCCACACTCACTGCCCACAGACCCTCATTCCCCACATGCTTGTTCCACCCCAGGAGTATACATCTTCTCTGTCACCTGGACAGTCCTTCGACTGCTAATCTCCCTTGCCTTGGGTTACAGGAATAGGTCGGACTGGAAGTCTTCAGGCTCTATGGCAGCTACAAGGTTCCTTCCAGGAGTGCTCTCCTTCCTCTGCGGACTCTCTCACCTGGAGGGAGTTGCTCACAGGTCCAACAACCTGTTCTTCCAACTTCAACCACCTCTCTCACCTGGAGAGAGTGTTGTACAAACTGGCTAACAAGCCACACAGGGTTAAACACTACAGGTCCACCACAATCCACGGGAATCCAAACACGAACACCCCAGGGCAGCTCCAGACAGGTGCAACAGTATGACCAGGCTTAGCAGGGACGGGACACTTCCGTTTTCTCAATTTGGAAACACGGGATAGACTCACCCTCTAGATTCTCAGGGATGCGTGACGAGTCATCCACGTAGGGGTCGATTCAGACTTCCCAGTTTAGAACAGAGAAGGAGTGTGCCATTTTTCCATAACCAAACGCAGACTCTTTCCCAAATCCACGCAGGCTTCTCATTCAAAGAATATACACACTGGTTTTCTCAGAGCCAGACACAGACTTTTTGAATCACAAGGTCGCACGTAGGTTCTCTACATGAGTCGGTTTGGTCGTACTATCCAGGGCCCGTACGCGTTCAGGCAATCGGGTCGAAAGGAGGAGGAACCCTTTCCCACGGCTCACCTTGGTCGTTTTATTCGCATGCGTCAGGGTTGACACTTGTCACCCATGAAACTACATGCATTCCACCAGCACGCATCTCCCTTGCATGTTCTCCCTTTGCCAGAAACTTAGGATAAAACATAAAATGTACATGTCTTTTGGGATAATATTAAAATATTATTCCCAGGCTTAAGCCCCCTAGGCTTAGCCCCTGGGCTCAACACTTAGCCCCTTTTCCCAACTTCCAGCCCCTAATTTCTTGCCCACCTTATGGATGCTTAGTCCCCCTTCACTCATTCATCGTGGTCGGTCTGCACATGGAGATGTTTATATTTTATTAATTTTTCTGCGTGATTACATATACAATAGCAGGCTCCTGGCCTTCAACACTCAGGCTCCCTGGCCTAACAAACACATAAGACTCCAACTTATAAAAACTTGGCTCACCAGCCTATAACACATAGTTACAATTCATTTCAGAACATGATTTACAATGGGGCTCGGCCTTGGGGACACTACAATCCCCCTCCCCTTATTTTTGCACTGTCATCAGTGCAACTTTACACAGCATCTGCAATCTTTTCAAAATCTTCAAAAAGATGCGGGTACTCTGCCCGCATAACATCTGCATGCTCCCATGTCGTGTCCTCAGGACCGTACTAGGTCCACTGGACCTTTACAAGCTCTATGACTCGATTTCTGGAGTTGTTTGTTTTTCCTGTCCAATATGCGTATAGGATGCACTTGCAAGACACCTTCTGGTTCCACCTGAATCACATTCCAATCGATAACATGATTAGCATCAGGTACATATTTCTTAAGCAGTGAAACATGAAACACATTATGTA
>JZKD02S1821156.1:12804-30239 GCA_000966675.3 Picea glauca | reverse complement strand
GACCGCGTGATGGGGCCCATTCCCTTTGGCCCCTCCTCATCCTCCGACATCTGTCCCGCTCCCTTCCACGTCAGCCTCCCATAAATAATGTGCCCCCCATTACCATTATATCCTGTCACCTTCGCCCCTTCTTCTTGCCATGTGTCTCACCCCTGTTGTTTCTGTGATCACTCCCTTTCCCCTTTCCACGCCAAGCATGCCAGATCCTCCATGCCTTATACATTAGACCGTTTAGATGATCCAGGTGGCACCATGAGAAGACCTCCACGTGCCAGAGGGCAGAGTTGACTAGGATTGTTCCTGATCCCAAGAAAGCAGTTATTGAAGTTGTTGGAGGTGGTTAGACATCGTCTCCACCATAAATGGAAAGTCCGACAAAGGATTAAAAGCATTTCGATTCATCTGCAGGACAGTCAAGTGTCTGATTGCGTCTGTCATAAGTGCATGATCGTCCAGAGTTTGCATGCGCAGACTACCAGAAGACATGCAGACACAATGTTTTTAATGCAGTGTCTCGTTTTCGCTGTTGTTGTTTTGTTTTGAGTATATGTAGGCGTTTTCTCCATTTTTGTAATCTATCGATGGTTGAGCTAGGCTCCCGATTATAAGGTTTTAACGAAGCACTGGTTGCTCTGGTTATGTATTGGCACTTAAGACTTCTTGCCTTATGAATGTTAGTTTCTTTCCATCTCTTTGTTTACATTGTGTTAGAATAGCTTGGAATTGGAGGATCCAGTCGAGTTGTGCTGTTATAGGATGATGTAGGTTGGATCACTGTAATAGTTGCATTGTTTCTAATCAATTCTTCTATTTTCTCAACGCCGAATGATTTGGAATTGGAGGATCTAGTCAAGTCACCCTTCAGTTCCCCGAAACTCAGAACCAAGAGGATCTTGTATTCTGAGTTTTTCTTCCTCAAGCTGCTAAAAGGCCTGATGCCCAAGGCAGTCTTGCTCACTCATCTCACCAAGTCTTCAACCTGCTCATTTTACAATCAACTCACTAACGAAAGTTAGATCAAGACCTCCTTTGTTCTTTACATACCAGGCCTGGTCCCTGAGTTAGAGTGATACCTTCCTGGGTCTCTACCCATTTGATCACCCATTAAATTTATTCGTGACATAAACTGATGGGCATTGGGCTCTGCTCCTGTCGCAATCCAGGAGTGACTTTTAACACTAAAATTTCTGGCACCGTTGCCGGGGACGAAGTTGAATATTTTCCTCGGGATTGAACGACAACGATTAACTGATTCTGAAGGTGCATCAGATATCAGAACTATCATGATTGCTACTGTGCACCTGGTGACTCCATTGACGCGACTCCGCTGGGCGAATCCATTGATGCCAAACCATAAGCGACTCCATTGTTTCAGCCGTGCCTTCTAGAGGCAGACACACAAGGTCTACTCCTCAGCTACTGTTAGCACCACCTGAAGCTGATGCAAAGAAGATTATTAGAAAGGGAAATTCCTTTGAAGGTGGTATTTCCACTACTAAAACAAGTATTTCTGGTGATTTTCATGATTTTGTAAAAACTCCAACCCCTTCATTTCGTCCTATTTTATTACCTTCTGTTGGAGTTTCTCATAGTCTAAATTTTGGGAGTGTTCCTGCTGGATTTTCTCCTCCTGGTCTCGAATTATTAGGAGAAACTCTTGTCACTCCCCTTTCCCCCGAAAAGGTACCCTGGTTCAGACCCAACGCTTCTGAATATTCTCCTACCCTGGGTTTTACCACCCCTCCTCCTATTATTACTGTTGTTGAGGGAAGGGAAATTTCTGTTCCTTTGAGCCTGCAAGCCTGTTCTCCAGATTTGCTACAGTTCCCCTCCCATTCTGTAAGCTCAGCTCCCATCTTTCCGCTTCAAACCTCATCTCCTCCTAGTTCCCCCACACCTGTTGTTCCTATGGCTGGTGCTAATCCCCCTCTAAATAGAATGGATGCCATCATGGCTGCCATATATGCTCCGTTAATCCTACCTCAACCTGTGAATCCTCTCCCTGTTGGAGATTACTTGAAATATATGCCCAAGTTCACTGGGGAAGAGGACATAACTATGGAAGAGTACCTGCCTGCTTTCTGCAGTTACACAGACAACCTGAACATTGAAAATGAATATGTCTAGATGAGAGTCTTCGTCCAGAGCCTGGACGGTGAAGTGAGGAAATGGTTCAGGGGATTGGCCCCCGGATCCATTGTTGGGATTGAAGCTCTTGATAGTGCTTTCCTGAGGCAGTGGGGAGATAAAAAAGATTTCATGTATTACATGACAGAGTTCGGGTCTTTGAAGAAAATGGGAGGAGAGCCTGTCTTCGACTGCTCCAAAAGGTTCAATAAGATGTATAATAATATCCCTGCTGAGATAAATCCCACAGAAGCCTCTGCCAAAATTTCTTATGCTAGTGCATTCGACCCTAACTTCTGTCTTCTATTGAGAGAAAGAAGAGCTACTTCCATAGCTCAAATGCAAGATGCGGCCATAGAGGTGGAATCTAATGTATTCGCAGTTGACAGACTGAGGAATAAGACTGATGCAGACAGGAGAAAGGGAAGATCTGAAGCCTCAACTTCTGGCCCCTTTGTGCCTCACCCTCAAGTGGATGAATTGACCAAGATAGTGAAGTCTCTGTTTGTAGAGATGGAGAAAATGAAGGTGGAGGGGAAGCAAGCATACATAAATCCTGAAAATGCCGAAAACAAAGGAAGCTTTAGGAGGCCAAACAATATTGCTCCCCTAAATATGAAAAGAGACCAGAGAGGAAGAGATAAAGAAGACCAGAAAATTCAGGCCCCTCTTCAAAATAATTTTGTGACCAATGAGGAAGAAGGGGAAACAGGCGAACTTGATCCTAAAATCCACTGCTTAGGAGAAACTCCTTCTTTTCCTCATCTCACTCAATCAATATATGAGGAATCTCTCATGGACAGTTAGCTAAATGAACTTAGCAAGGGAGACAAGGCTAGCAGCAGCCAAAGAAGGTATAACCTGAGGTCCAAGAAAAAGCTAGGAGCACCTGATGTTCATGAGCAGTTCACTAGAACAGAGAAACCAACTAATGACGTAGTAGACAAAAACAAAGGTAAGAAGGCCCAACCCCTCTCTCTAATGGTCCAGAGTCATGTTCCTGAAGTAAGGGAAATCCCAAAGCTTACATATTCTTTTAACTTTGAGCATGAAATTCAAAAAATTAGAATCCCTGTGCCCCTCTCTGAACTGATAAAACATGAAGCGTTCAAAAAATGCCTCTTCGAGCTATTACAATATGAAGCCTCATGCCTTCACACAAACTCCATCAATTTGCAAGATGAAAATCCTATAGTCATTCTAGGTCCTATGGTAGAAGACATGAATGATTCATCCCCTCCATTCTACACATCCTTGAACATACATGACAAGGTACTACACAACTGTTTGATGGATTCAGGGGCTTCCCACAACCTTATGCCCAAAACTGTCATGGAAGAATTAGGACTAGAAGTCACCAGAGCCTATCATGACCTCTATTCCTTTGACTCCAGGAAAGTTCAATGTCTAGGAGTCATCAAAGACCTAGTCGTGACCTTGTTTCAATTTCCCATGAAAAGTGTGGTCATGGACATTGTAGTGGTTTATGTCTCCCCCAAGTTTGGTATGTTGTTATCAAGATCTTGGATAAAAATACTGGTGGGAACTCTGCAGATGGACCTAACCTATGCTACTATTCCAGTGTTTGGAGGAGAACATAGGAGACTATACAGAGAAGCCCATCTGGCCTACATAATCAGTGACGAAGCCAATCTTACCAACCATCCTATCTTTTCCCTTGACACTGATTTAGGTTCTAGTTTACTACAACTTATTAATGCTCCTGAGCCTCTTCTAAAACTCAGAAAGTAGCCCACCACTTCTCATGAATTTTCTCCCCCCATCACCTCCGCCTGGAAAATATTTTTTGATGGAGCCTCTTCCAGGGAAGGCGCTAGTGCCAGAGTATTTTTTGTGTCACCTGCTCAGGAAACCGTATCTCTGTCATACAAGCTAGAGTTTGAAACAACCAACAATGTGGCAGAATATGAAGCTCTTGTTCTAGGATTAAGAGCTGCAAAGGAAATGAGAATTCAGGAGGTAGCAGTGTTTGGAGATGCATAATTGATAGTCCAACAGATCAGAAACGCTTATCAGGCCAAGCATCCTCGAATCAAGAGTTACAGAAATGAGGTATGGGACTTAATCGACAGTTTCTTCTCAGCATTTAACATTTCTTTCATCCCAAGAGAAAAGAACATAGTGGCAGATTCCTTGGCTACATCAACAAGCAATTTCAAAGTGCCCTTGCCACCCAAATTCAGATACGATGTAGAAGTAAAATACAGGTCCTCCATACCTGACAATGTCAAACATTGGAAGGTGTTCAAGGATGATCTTGAGATCAAAAGATTCTTGGAGAATGTTGAAGAATTTCCAGAGATGCATATTGACCAAGGCTCTGTTTCTGAAGAAAAGATCGATGGTGGAAATTTTCTGAGTAAGATCGCAGAGCGTGACATTGTGCAGCTGCCCAACAATCATATTCCAAGGGGACTGGTTCCTTTGGAAAGGATTTTTGATAGGAACGATGTGGCAGTAAAAGGGAAAATCTCAGAGGATGATGCTGATACAACTCAATGCAACATTGGCACCGAGAATGAACCCAAGTTTGTCAGATTGTCAAGGAGCCTGACAAAGGAACAAAGGGCTGAATATGCTGAACTATTGAGGGATTTTGCTGATGTTTTTGCCTGGACCTATGAAGATCTCAAAACTTATGACACTTCTGTTATTGAGCATAAAATCTTGTTGAAAAAGGAGGCGAAGCCATTTAGGCAGAAGCTAAGACAGATCAATCCTATGTTGCTACCTATCATGGAGAGAGAAGTGAAGAAGTTTCTACATGCCCAGATCATCGTGCCATTGAGATATTCAGAATGGGTGGCCAACTTGGTCCCAGTAAGGAAGAAGGATGGATAAATTAGACTCTGTGTAGATTTTAGAAACCCGAACAGGAGCTCACGGAAGGACAATTACCCCTTACCAAAGATGGAACATATATTGCAGAGGGTAACATGAGCATCTAGGATTTCCATGATTGATGGCTTCTATGGCTATAATCAAATCTCTATTCTGCCTGAGGACAGAGAAAAGATGACATTTACCACTCCATGGGGCACATTCATGTATGCTAAAATTTATTTTGGGTTGATGAATGCAGGGGCAACGTTTCAACATGCCATGGACATAGCTTTCATTGGGGAAAAGGATAAGTTTGTGGTCATTTATCTGGATGACATAATAGTCTTTTCCAAATCTGATAAAGAAGACTGTTGTCATCTCAGGAAGGTTTTTCTGAAATGCAGGAGTTTTGGCCTTTCTTTGAATCCTAAAAAATCTTTGTTCGCCATGAAGGAGGGAAAGTTATTAGGCCACATAGTATCAGCAGAAGGAGTCAAAATTGATCCTAGCAGAGTTAAATCAATCCAAGCATTGACAATCCCAAGATCCAGGAAAGAAGTCCAGTCTTTCCTTGGTAAGATTAATTTTCTAAGGAGGTTTATTTCTAACTTTGCTGAGGTGGTAAAGCTTATAACATCCATGTTGAGGAAGGAAAATGAAGTGAGGTGGACCTCTGAATCTCGAAATTCCTTTGAGTAGATAAAGAAGGCCTTGACAGAAGCTCCTGTGCTTATCAGTCCCGATTACTCAAAGGATTTCCTTATTTTCTCCTTTGCCTCATCTAACACAGTGGCTGTTGTTTTATTACAGACAAACGAGGCTGGGTTAGAGCAGCCTATTTCCTATTTTAGAAGAGCTCTAAGGGATGTCGAGGTTAGGTACGACATTATGGAGAAGCAGGCCTATGCCCTAGTAAAGGCTCTCAAAACCTTTAGAACCTATGTCCCGCAGTCGAAGATCATTGCCTACGTCCCCTCTGCCACTGTTAAGGACATTCTTATTCAACCTGATATAGACGTGAGGAGGAGTAAGTGTATAACCAAGATCCTTGAGTTTGACTTGGAAATAAGGCCTACCAAATTAATCAAAGGTCAAGGTTTAGCCAAGCTGTTGGCTGAAGAAAATTGAAAAGCTTTGGGGGTAGGTTTCATCAATGAATGCTCAGAAAATCAGTAGGATCAATTGTCTGATGTGGACCCTCAAGAAGAACCCCCGTTGGCTCGATGTCCTTGGTATAAGGATGTCATATATTTTCTGCAAGAGTTGTGGCCTCCAGATGGCTTGCAAAGAAACAAGGCAAGAGCTCTGAAGCTCAAAGCGGTCAGATACTACCTTGTCGATCAAGTTTTATATTGGAAAGACCCCCTGGGGGTGATTTTGAAATGTATGAATCCACAAGAGGCTGACAGGATCATTGTTGAATTTCACAGCAACCTATGTGGAGGGCATCATTTCTGGAAGACCACAGCCTACAAAATCCTCAGAGCTGGGTACTATTGGCCCACCTTATTCACTGACATCTGCAGAAAGGTCAGAGCCTACATCAAATGCCAAATATTTTTAGGAAAGAAACAGCTTAAATATCTGCCTTTAAAGCCTGTAGTTGTTTTGGGACCTTTCTAGCAATGGGGCCTAGATTTTATTGGAGAAATCCACCCTGCTTCTAGTGGGCAACACAGATGGATCCTAACTGCCACAGATTTCTTTACTAAGTGGATAGAAGCTATTCCCACCATGAGTGCTTCCCACAAGGTAATCATTGGATTCCTGTAAGACCTCATCACAAGATTCGGCTACCCAAGCAAGATTATCATTGATAACACAGCCTCTTTCAAGGATGATTCGTTAGCCAAGTTGTGTAAGCAATTCGGGATCAAACTAATTCACTCCACCCCATACTATCCCCAGGGCAATGGTTTAACAGAGTCCTCCAACAAAATCCTGATAAGGATCATCAAAAGACTGTTGGAGGACAACAAAAAGGCCTGGGATTCAAAGTTGAAATTCGCTCTATGGGCCGATCGAGTGACCACAAAGAGATCTATAGTCATCTCCCCTTTCCAATTAGTTTATGGAGCATAAGATGTTTTCCCTTCTCAACTAGCTATTCCTGTAGCAAAGTTCTTTTAGGATTATCAAGAAGAGCCTGATGATATGATCATAAGAATTCATCAACTAGTAGAAGTCCAGCAGGCCAGAGAGCAAGTATTGAACAGAATTTAGGACCATCAACAGATGATCAAGCAGGTTTTTGATAAGAAGGCCAAGAAGGAAGAGTTATAGATAGGAGACCTGGTACTGAAATGGGATGCTCCTAAACAAGACAAGGGAAAACACGACAAATTTGAAGCCCTATGGGTCGGGCCCTTCAAAATATCTGAAGTATTCTCAAATAATACCTACAGGTTGCGAGATTTGAAGGATTAAGAAGTTTTCAATGGCCTTGTGAATGGGCATTTCCTGAAAAGTTGTTTTTCGTGAGCCACACATGGCTCTTCTGCGGTTGTACATACTGCTTTTCTTTTATCTTTAAGTTTTAAATAATGACTCCATAGCCCAACAACAAGGCACTGAAGCTGCAAAAGAGTTCTCGGCAGCCCGCAGGGGGAATGTCGTCCCCCATGGAGCCTAATGTTAGCACATAATCATGTAGGGGGTACTCTCCTGAGAGAAGCGTCCCCTTGGGGCAAAGAAAGAGATTTGGAAAACCCATTTTTCCAAAGTTTAGAGGGTGGGCATGTCATTTTAACGAGCAGGTAGTTTCGGACGGCCAAGATCTGCCCGCCTAGATCTGCGGCCGAGGTTTCATTCTGGAGCCCTCTCGCCATTCTTCTTTTAACGGGGGGGTTTCAGAATTGGGCACACATCTCTAAAATGGTCAAGATTGAGGTGCCTAGATCGACGACACTCAAGCGATTCCGGACCCCCTCTATCATTCTACCTTTAATAAAGGGGGGGGGGTCCGGAATGGTGTGGTATTGATGTGGGGCCCCCCTTCTTGTCGTGTCACCTTCTGTACCTCTTTCTCTCTTGCCATATGTTCTCCACTTGACCGCGTGATGGGGCCTATTCCCTTTGGCCCCTCCTCGTCCTTTGACATCTGTCCCGCTCCCTTCCACGTCAACCTCCCATAAATAATGTGTCCCCCATTACCATTATATCCCATCACCTTCACCCCTTCTTCTTGCCATGTGTCTCACCCCTGTTTTTTCTGTGATCACTCCCTTTACCCTTTCCATGCCAAGCATGCCAGATCCTCCACACCTTATCCATTAGACCGTTCAGCTGATCCATGTGGCACTATGAGAAGACCTCCATGTCCCAGAGGGAAGATTTGACCATGATTGTTCCTGATCCCAAGAAAGCAGTTATTGAAGTTGTTGGAGGTGGTTAGACATTGTATTCGCCATAAATGGAAAGTCCGACAAAGGATTAAAAGCATGTCGATTCATCTGCAGGACAGTCAGGAGTCTGATTATGTCTGTCATAAGTGCATGATCGTCCAGAGTCTGCATGCGCAGACTGCCAGAAGACATGAAGACACAATGTTTTTAATGCAGTGTCTCGTTTTCGCTGTTGTTGTTTTGTTTTGAGTATATGTAGGCGTTTTCACCATTTTTATAATCTATCGATGGTTGAGCTAGGTTCCCGATTGTAAAGTTTTAACGAAGCACTAGTTGCTCTGTTTATGTATTGGCACTTGAGACTTCTTGCCTTATGAATGTCAGTTTCTTTCCATCTCTTTGTTTACACTGTGTTAGAACATCTCGTAATTGGAGGATTCAGTCGAGTTGCGCTGTTATAGGATGATGTAGGTTGGATCACTGTAACAGTTGCATTGTTTCTAATCAGTTCTTGTATTTTCTCAACGCTGAATGATTTGGAATTGAAGGATCCATTCAAGTCACCCTTCAGTTCCCCGAAACTCAGAGCCAAGAGGATCTTGTATTCTGAGTTTTTCTTCCTCAAGCTGCTGAAAGGCCTGATGCTTGAGGCAGTCTTGCTCACTCATCTCACCAAGTCTTCCACCTTCTCATTTTACAATCAACTCACTGATGGAAGTTAGATCAAGACCTCCTTTGTTCTTTACATACCAGGCCTGGTCCCTGAGTTAGAGTGATACCTTCCTGGGTCTCTACCCATTCGATCACCCATTAAATTTATTCATGACATAAACTGATGGGCGTCAGGCTCTGCTCCTATTTCAATCTAGGAGTGACTTCTAATGCTAACACATCCGAAAAAGGATCCATTCTATAACAAGAGGAATACAATGTTGGGAAAATATGGATCTAGTTGAGATTGTTGATATGAATTATATAGTTTCTCTATTGTGAGTTTGGATATGTGAATTGTGCAAGGCATTGTGATACATTGATCCATTGATTATATAAAAATGTGCATGATTGGTTTTTGTATATACGCTAATTACTATGTAATAGATGCATGCATAATATGTTTACACATGGCTATTTTGTACTTATATAAGTGAAGTATGTATATTTTTCGAAGGAAAAACTTGCAACATCTCCCTGTCTTCCCAAAAAAATATAGATGGAAGCTGGCTCAACTTCTAACCACAATACAAATTGGCATTGGGAGTCAATTAGATTTGAACTTGTGACCTATGGCCTCCCATCGACAACATGCCTCATGTGAATATTTCACTTGATTAAGCTAACCCTTGGGGCTATGAAGTCTGTGTGTCATCCCTAAGGGTTAGCTTGATTTGTAAGATGCTTCCCTATGAATTCCATAGATTTCTCATGATCCATTCACATTGGGTCCTTTGGGGTTAATAGCCACCTCCATGTCTGATAGTTGATTTACTATCCATCTGGAATTTTGGGGAAGATGGGGGAGGTTCTTAGTGAAGCAATTCATTCGAGTAGTGACCAAAGCACCTAGAAGAGTGGTGATGCTTTCCTACCATAGTAAGCTATTGTGTACTAGTGTCGATAGTGAGAAAACTTTGTATACCTTGCATATGATATGAGGTTCTCATGATTTCTTGGCAAGTGAGTTGTGTAGGATATAAAAAACTTTCTTGGCAAGTGAGAAAATGTTGTATATCTTGCATATGATATGAAGTTCTCATGATTTCTTGGAAAGTGAGTTGTGTAGGATATAAAAAACTTTCCTAAATGGTTAACTTATGGATTCGACTAAGATATGTGATTTTGGATGGTAGTGGTTAAAGGTTTGCGAAAGGAATTATGTTCGAGTAGGGATGGAAGTGTCGAGTGGAATGGTGACGATTTCCCATTATTTGTCCTCCAAAAATAAAACAACCCTAGGGATCAAGAGAATCAATGAGTATGTCCCATATTCCCTCACATTGACATGGTTATCTCTAAGATGCTTGTATAGGAAATGAGGGCGTAATGGATTCCTCCCAACATTTTGATCCATCCGATGAAGGATCCATGCCATGATAAGAGGAATAGGATGTTGGGAAAATAAATGTCTAGTCGAGATTTCTTATATGAATTATATATAGTTACTTCATTGAGAGCTTTCCCATGTGAATTACGTGGGGCAAGTGTGATACATTAATCCATTTGATTATATACAAATGTGCATGGTTGGTTTATGTACATAAGATAAATACTATATAATGGATGTATGCATAATGTTTTTACATATGGTTGTTTTGTACTTATACAAGTGAAGTGTGTATATTTTTCCTATGAAAACCTTGTGGGACTCTTGCCTCTTCCCCAAAAAATCCAGATGGAAGAAAACTCAATTGCCAACCATAATGGAAACTTGTAACCTCAAGGGACTCAATCAAATTTGAACTGGTGACATATGGTCTTCCCATCGATAACATACCTTGGGTGAATGGTTTAATCGATTGAGCTAACCCTTGGGGCTATGAAGTATGTGTGTGTTATTCCCAAGGGTTAGCTTGATTGGTAATATTCTCCTGTGCGAAGTCCATAGAGTTCTTAAGGTCCATTCCCCTAAGGTCATTTGAACTTAGTAGTCACCTTTGCATTTGAGGATATATATAATTAAGGATGGAACTAAGTATTTAATAGGTTTATGACAATCTATGAAGAATTATTGGACTATGAGGAATTTTTTATGGATCTTTGCATGCCATCTCTTACTTCATAAGAATAAATCCAAAGGAGGGGGAACATGAATGGTCCCACTGTAGATTTGAATGTGCAGGTCAAACTAGGGTTTTTTTGGAGGGTAGTAAAAGTATAGGCATGACTTTTATGATGGATGGATCAACTTGACATAAGGTTTTACCAACTGCTCCATTTGGACCACTACCTCAAGGTGATTTCTTAAAGGCACATAGCTATAGTTAAGGGAACTATTCAACGGAGAGTACTAGTCTTTTTAGAGAGCGTACTAGCATATTTGAGGTGTAAGTTTGGAAGGATAGAAATTGATTGAGTGATGCGTGTGGGTGATTTTTTTCAAGAAATGGTAAGGTGGTTGGTAAGTCAAGATCCAATGCAGTGGGAAGCACTTGGATATCAATAACTAGAGATACTTTGAAGGCATTTGTTGGACACACAAAACATATAGACATGAATTGCATTATTCATCAATATAATACATGTATTAATACAATGGTTTTTGGATTCATATTCCAAGATGTCTCTTGGACTCTTGACGACCATTACAATCAATTGAACTTTCACGTTCCGTCCAGTGAGGAATACTGTAACCCTAAGAGAATTATGTTTCCAACATCCCCCCCTAATCCGAAGAGGTGTATGCGAGTCCAAGGTGAGCACTGATATCTAAAAGTGGGCAATTGAAATTCAGAAGTGTGTAGCTACTCATGCCTAAATGTTCTCTATGAATATGGTGGTTTTGGGATGACCACAAACCGAATGGCTAGAAGAAGCTGATGTCTTCTACTAAATGGTGATGGTGGTTTAAGGATGACCAAAAACTTTGGAACCTTGCTCTAGGTTCAATGGTTCCCGGAACATTTCCCAAATTAGCTAGAAGATGGAATCTGGTGTCTTTTGATAATTAGAAGTGCTCTTGATGGTGGTTTAAATATGACCATAAATTGTGATGTAGAAGAAGCTAAAATTCTTCTACCAAGTGGAGGTTTAAGGGAAACCACAAACCGTTTCCTAGCAAAAGATGAAAGTCTTCTACTAAGTGGTGGTTTAAGGAAAACCACAAACCAATCATGCTCACTTCCCATGCTCTCTTGTTATTGTTCGATTGATAAGAATTTGAAACTGGAAGCTTGAATGTAAATCACTGATGTTTCCCCCCCCTGTTAGGTACAAGGTGAGAAGATGCAAATCATTTCTTTGCAAGATGCATCAATACTCATAAGTGAATTCATCGGTATGACTGACATATCTTCTTGGCTATTGATGACCATCGCCAAGAAGGCATCCACCCATAGTGGTTCTTTAGTCTTGTAGTTTTCTTACAGTTAAAACATATATCTGAAGGGTGAGTCATCTTTCTGAAATGCTCGCAAGGATGAAGATCAAAGATCTGATCTTCAACATGGCCAACTCCCTGACAACATTGGCATATGAGAATCTGCTCTTGAATTGGAGCAGGTGAGTGTGAACTTTCTTAACAGAGTCCAACACTCTCGAACTAGATCTATTTGGTGTAATCCAGATTATGAAAGGTGACATCATTTTCATATCTGATATCGATTATGTGCTTGTTGTGCCTGATTTCTTCCCAAGGTATAATAATTGGTTTGTAAAGAGGAAACCAAACTTTATCTGCACTTGAATATGGGGCTGTCTCATTGAGTTTTTATTGTGCCAGCTGTTGGTATGAATGGGAAACATCATCTTCATCATCTTTGAAAAGAGGGTTCTGAACAAGAAATAGTTCAAAATGTTTTCGTAGATTCTTTTGCTCAAGTGCATCATGAAGAAGACAAGTTTGAGTTTGCAGCAGTCCTGCTTTCACTTGTGAAACTTGCAAGCATGTTACAACAGACTACAAAGTTGTTTTGTCATTGGTGATTGTATTGTCCACAAAAGAGAGTATTAGAGTGTTCAATAACTCTAACAGTTCCTCAACTCGATCCATTTAAAGACATATTTATAAGTCATAGGTTTCTTGAAACTCCACCTAGACTTTAGAATCAATTGTAAACTAAAAAATGCAAGCAACAAATAAAGGGTGTCAAATTCCATCGAAAATGCACCCGTTTACAAAAAAATCAACTTGATTTCAAAAAGCACACAAGTAAACTTACAACAAGTATACCTTGATTTTGTGAATGTGAAACAAATTAATGTGTGCCAAAGGTTTGTTCATCATTCAGGGCTGCAACCGACCCACACTATCAACAAATGAATTCAATGGATTACTGGAATTGATTGAGAACTGGTTCTAGTCTCGATTATTGTCTTCAATGCAAGGAAGAATGAAGTCTACTGCATCAGAAAAATGGTCTTGAAATCCTCCTTGACAACCAGAGGAGGAGAAGGATAAGTTTTCTTGACTTCCATGCCTTTCTGATGGAGTTAGGACATCGAGGGTGCAACAACTACAACTCGTCGAGCAACCTGGTTCAGGCCTTTATGATTGTAATACCCCTAGGACAAACCCCAATTGTACATATGAATGTAAATGTAATTATATATATGAGCTGGTGAGATAATGGTACAAGGTATTTGGTTCGGTTCTACGTGCATTGAGTTAGTGCGCAAGTGTAAATGTGTTGAACTTGCAAAAAATATATCTTGCTAGGAATTGACATACACAGTTGCTGAGAAAATAGAAGTAGGAGAGAAATAATGGAAGAATTCTCATCAACCAAATGAATGAATGATACTTTACACATGGTATACTCTGTATAGCTCAACCAATGCGCACTGGAGGAGAAGCCAATGCACCATAGTGGTGGTCTAGAGTGATCTGGACACACACCAGCAGTTACAGGAGTAAACTGCCACCTAGTCTAGTCTCTCAGGCAGTTACGAGAGTGAACTGCCACCTAGCTGAGTTAACTAGCCTATCAGTCTTTAGTTAACTCACTAAAACATAGTGAAGTGAGAAGGAGATAATGAAATCATGGGTAATTCACTAGTCTAGTGATGATCCCAAGGAAAATGTGCATTAGATGGTGATGATCCCAATGTTGCATGGTGATAAAACCAATGTAGCATCTAGAATCCACTCAACTGATCAAACTAAAGAGAATATTCTCCCTAGAGGAATATTCTTCCTAAAATATAGGAGACTAAATAATGACTAATAAACATAGGAAAAACCTTAGGAAAAATAAATCCTAGGTGTGTGTGAAGTAACTCCAAAATCCCCCCTAAACATCACTATGGTGAAAATAAAGAATGGGTCTCGACAACGAGGCCATGTTAGGTACCCAAATACAAAAGATACACTGAAATAAAACAAAGAAAGAGGGAAAACCTCATGGGAACCCCCCCCAAAGTTCAATGTATGTAAAAAGAAGAACTGGCAGTTGCTAGGCAACTGCATCCTTCACTCCAAGACGACTTCACAGATAATGAAACTTTTTCTCAGTGAAGGTCTTGATGCACATGTCTGCAATCTGTTCTGCTGAAGGAAAAAACTGTAGGTCGATGATCCCCTCGTGTACTAAGTCCCATATGTAGTGCATGTGGATCTCGATGTGCTTCGTCCACTGTCTCTAAACTAGATCTCTGCAGAAATTTAGAGTGATCTAGTTGTCACACCAGATGACGATCGACCGATGAAACTGAATGCCCAACTCAGTGAGAAAATGTTGTAGCCATGTAGCCTTAATGGTTATGTTAACTACTCCTATGTACTCTGCCTTGTCTGAAGATAGGGAAATAACAATCTACTTCTTCTCGACCAACATATAGGCCCAGAACCAAGACTAAATGAGTAACCAGATGTGGACTTGAGATCAACGCTATCGCCAACCCAATCAGAATCAATGAACCCAATGAGATCCAATGTAGAGTTTGCTACATAATGAATCCTAAAGGTGATGGTGCCCTGTACATATCGAAGGATACACTTTGCAACCTTCCAATGTAGCTCACGTGGCTCTTGCATGAACCTGGAAACTACGCTAACTGCATAGGATAGGTTTGGTTTGGATTGTGTGAGATAAAAAAATATCCCCACTAGTTGTTTGTACAATGTGTTGTCAACCAGTGGAGTGTCCCCACCATCCTTAAGTTTGACTCCTGATAGGAAAGGATTCGGAGAAGACTTGCAGTCTGTCATGTGAAATATCTCAAGGAGATCTCATGCATACTTGGCCTGAGACAGTTTGATGCCTGATGCATCCTGAATGATCTCGAGTCCAAGGAAGAAGTGAAACGGACCCATTTCCGTCATCAAGAACCTGTCATGCATAATCCTCTTGAATGCATCAATCGCTGAAGTCGAGAAACCAATGATCATCAAATCATTAAAAAACAAAATTAGGAGTATAAGTGAGTCATCTGTCTTGAGTATGTAAATGTTCAAGTCTGAATTACATCATACAAAGTTCTATGAAAACATGTAGGAGTCCATCTTGGCATACCATGCCCTCAGAGCCTTCTTGAGGCCATAAATATATTTCTTCAGTTAACAGACCAAAGAGGAATCCTACATAAATCCTTGGGGCTACTCCATATAGATCTCTTCAGAGAGATTGTCATGAAGAAATGCATTCTTCACCTCCATCTGATATACTTTCCATCCCTTGGCTACCACAATAGAAAGTGCCAAATGTATGGAATCCATATTTGCAACTGGAGAGAAGTTCTCATCATAGTCAGTGCCATGAACCTGCTGAAAGGCTTTGGCAACTAACTTGGATTTGTATCTTCTAATTTATCCATCCACTGCGCTCTTGGTCCTATAGACCCATATGCACTTGACAAGTTTCCTTTCAGAAAGAAGGGGAACCAAATCCCAAGTCTAGTTTTCGAGGAGGGATTTGTACTCGTCTTGCATGGCAGATTCCCAAAAGGGATTTCCAATAGCCTCGCCATAAGAATGTCGATATGAAGACTGAACCAAGAAAATATTCCTGGGTGACAATGGTTTAGTGGAAATTAGTGCAAGAGGAGGCTCCTCTAAATCAGATCGAGTCCTCCTAGTATCAGCTAGATCGCCAACAAGATCCCCTACATATTGAAGAGTAGTCTTGGCCCACTTGGGCAACTGCTCTAGCTCTGCATATGCATCTGCATGAACTAACTCTGCATTTGACTGTCCTGACTCTATATCTAGATCATATGAATCCTCTGAATCAAAACTCTCATCTGAAGACTTGTCGACATGTGCATGCTCATCATATCTGAGAGGTGGAAGAATAAAGGTGTCTGCATGCGGTTGTTGAGGTACATGCGAGACACTTTCCTCGAATTGGACACTTTGCTCAATGATGAGACGGTCTGAGAAAAGATCAATAAGTCTGTATCCATTAATACCGTAAGGGTATCCAACAAGTATACACTCTGTACTATGTTGATCAAGTGCCTTCCTCTTTTCATAGGGAATCCAAGCCCATGCACGTGAACCAGAAATACGAAAGTGGGTCACTTCTGGTTTGAGGCCACCCCAAGCCTCATAAGGGTTCTTATCCTTGACAAATATATGGGGAGATCTATTTTGGATGTAGGTTGCACAATTAAGTGCTTCAACCCATAATATATGTGGCAGTGACTTTGCATGTAGCATGCAAGATGGCATCTCTTTTAGAGATCGATTTTTCTGCTCATCAACTCTGTTTTGCTGTGAAGTATAGGGAATTGTGTGTTGCAACTGAATCCCTGCATGATGACAAATATTATGGATCTCATGGTTGGCATACTCTCCCTCGTTATCAGTTCAGAGGATTTTGATTTTGTTTCCTAATTGTGTCTCAACTAGGGCTTTGAATTCTTTGAGGTGTTGAAAGACCTTTGATTTTTTCCCGAGAAATAAAATCCATGTGAAGTGTGAGAAATCATCAACAAAAATGAGCACGTACCTTCTTTGTTGATTGATGGATGCAGAAACGGGTCCATGAGGTCACTTTGGATCAGATCTAAAGGAGACGTACCCCTCTATGTCTTTCCTTTGTCGAATTTCTCTTGAGGGTGTTTTCCAAGAACACATCCCTCACAAATTCCTTTGGAGAAATGGATGTCTGGTATACCATCAACCAATCCTTGCTTGCTAAGTTCATCGATAAAAACCTTGGAATTGTTTTGCATGTCATACATATCCACTGCATCAGGTGTGAATATGAATTTATTTTTGGTGTCGAAATTTTTCATCTGATACATGGAGAGAATATTGATAGAAAGTTTGGGAACGTGCAACACATTCTCAAAGCTTTCGTTTGTGAGTTGAATCCTTCCTTTGTCGGTGACCTCGATTGGAGAGTTGTCCCCCATCAGAATAGAAGGACCTTTGCATGCATACAATGAAGAATAGACCCCTTTTGTGGAATCCATATGGTGTGATGCTCCTGAATCTACGATCCAAGCATCAGGAGAGGAGTT
>JZKD02S1821145.1:65788-82376 GCA_000966675.3 Picea glauca | reverse complement strand
AAATGAGAAACACAAATATTTTTATTATATCCAAAAATATATATTTGTTTTCCTATGTTAAACATTACATTCCATACACAAATTTATGGTAAAAGACAAATTAATGTCACATCAATGTCACATCAAAAGCAAACTCATTGTTATAGTCCCATGGCAGGGACTAATAAGAGTTGTAAGAGAGAAGATATTTCATAAGTATAAAAACAATTCCAAAACATCAAAAAATAAAGTATACAAGGAAGCAAAGAAGCATACTCATCCCATAATAATATAAATAAAGCATATTGAAACTTTTTGGAAAATTTGATCATCCTGTCATTTTGTTCGAATAACTGCAATTGGCAAGAAGACACCAAATTTCAAACATTCATATGTGGCTAACATTAAATTGGTTACATTTTAACACTCTAAAATAATTTCCATGGAAACACACGTTGACAAAATGCCCACACACACATCATCATGGCCACTGTGACAATGGAGCTGAACCTAGAGTTGTGCAATTAACTTCAATTCAACTAAAAGTGATTGAATTTAATTTCTGTAAACGACTGCAGAGAAATAAACTTCACAAAGATCTTTGCCACTAAAGAAAACCATTTCAAACAATGTGTAATGCCTCCTGAAAAGTATAATGAAGAATCTAATAGCCCTTGATATGGAAAATATTCGACAGATGCATAAATGGATTCCGGAAAAGTAAAACGAAGAATCTAACAAGCCCTTATTATGTTGGAAAATATTCGATGAAGGCATAAATGGATTCACGGTCTGGATTGCTTCTAAAATATTATCCCTAAACGACCTTACAAACATGTTTGCACTCATCCAGATGTAAAATAGTCTCCACAACTAACACAACACAATCCTACTCAAAGACATTCATAAATAACCCTAAAACAAAGAAACCCTAAACCAACCACCGCCATTGTACTCTGACAAAATTCAAGAAACCCTAAATCTGCCATCGTCATTGTAGTATTGTAAATTCCAAGATTACAAAAGAGAATTGTATTAATTTAAAGCATATAAATAACAAATATTGTAAAAAGACCCCTTTATTTCCTAAATGGTTAAACAATGAAGTAATAAATACATATACCGGATAGAAAATACTTTGGTTCTCATTTAGAAAAGAATAATCTCAGCAAAACCTATACTGATAATGGCGTATACATAAAGAATATGTTGCATATCAGAAATATATGTAAGAACAAGAAAATAATGGTCGACTCTCCCTGATCATGAAAATGGACCAGAGAGCCCTGGAAATACACCTCAATAAAATCGACAGGCCAAGAAGGGAATGAAGGAGACGATGAGAGTGGTGAATGTAGAGGGAACGAAGGCCATTGAAGCAATGCCTACCTCCATTGTTGGACTGGGAGATGTTTCCTTCACCTCTATTGCTTATGCTGCTCCTAGTATTATCATTAAAACGACCAATAAAGCGTAGATACGTGCTTGCCTAAACCTTCCATTCTTTCTCAAACTCACAAGAAAACTTCTCCTGCAAGTCCAAACCCTTCCGGAACAAATGTGTTTATGAGACCGACTACCTAAAGTTTGCAGTGACAAATTTCTTCGATGAGACTCGATCACTCAGCCAGTATTGACATAGAAATGTGTGTTCCAGAATTTGCACAGGAGGAGGATTGAGAATAATGCATTCAAACACGGGGTTGGCAAGGTGACGGTGCATTAAGTGCACCTCACCAAACTTCTTGTAACAATCAGAGAATGACGGCGCATGGAGAGGCTATCCAACTTAATGTTAACAAAGTTAAAAGACATTGGGGACCGACGAGTTTGCCGACAGATACGTTCGTCGGAGATGGAGCGTTTGACATTGGTCGGAATCTAAAAAGGTAGAAGAGTTAGCTTACTCCTTATTTATATTAATAAAATTTGGTTTCAATGGATGTTAACCACCACCATCATCATATTAATATATCAATAGTGATCTTCTAAAACTTCTCCCAATTATTTTGCAATTAAATGTCATTGGAACTAAATGGGTGTATAAAAACAAAGTGAATGAGAATGGGCAAGTAATCGAGAACAAAGTCAGATTGGTATGTAAAGGGTATGCTTAGGTTGAAGGGGTAGACTTTGAAGAAACCTTTGCACCTGTGGCCAAATTAGAGGCAATTAGGATGTTCTTAACCTTTGCCAGCTACAAAAAATTCAAAGTATACCGGATGGATGTCAAGTCAACATTTCTCAATGGAAAATTAGAAGAGGAAGTCCATATTGAGCAACTAGAAGGATTTCAATTAACTAATAAAGGAGACTATGTCTGTAAACTAAATAAATCACTCTATGGGGTAAAACAAGAACCCAGAGCATGGTATGGAAGGCTATATTCTTATTTACAAGTACAAGGCCTTAAAAGAGGATCAACAGACAACAATATTTATTGTAAAATTGTTGGTGATAGCATGATTATTGTGGAAGTATATGTTCATGATATTATATTTGGGAGTGATGATGAAAAAATGAGTAAGGACTTTTCTAGGAGGATGCTTCAAGAATTTGAAATGTCCTTGCTTGGTGAACTGAATTTATTTCTAGGATTACAAATAGTACAGTTCAAAAGAGAATTCTTTATCCATCAGTCCAAATATGTTAAAGATATGCTTAAGAAATTTCAGTTAGAGAGTTGCAAACTTGTTTGTACACCTATGACAGTTGGATGCAAACTAAGGAAGGAAGATGAGTCCAAAGCTGTAGATCCAAAACACTACATATCAATGATTGGGAGTTTACTCTATGTAACAACTTCCAGAATTGATGTCAAGCAAGTTGTTGGAATGGTGGTAGAGTCCAAGATGCACCAAAAGAGAGCCAGATTCAAGTTGTGAAAATAATATTTAGGTATTTAAAAGGAACCATAGATCTTGGTTTGTGGTACCCTAGAAAGAATTCATTTTCTTTAAAGGCCTATTCAGATGCAGATTGGGCAGGTTGTGTAGATGACATAAAAAGTACAAGTGGAGGAGCATTATTCTTGGGAGAATCATTGGTATCTTGGATAAACAAGAAACAATCCTCAATTTCTCTATCTACCAATAAAGTTGAGTATATTGCACTAGAAAAATGTTGCACACAAGTGGAATGGATGAAACAAACCTTACAAGACATCAAAATAGTGTTTGAAGAACCTACTACTATCTACTGTGATAATACAAGTGCTATAAGTCTCTCCAAGAACCCTGTACAACACTCCAAATCAAAACAAATTCCCATAAAATACCACTATCTAAGATATTAGGATGAAAATAAGAACATTAAATTGGAATATGTCCCAACAAAAGAATAGGCGGAAAACATTTTCACAAAACCCTTAAGCAGAGATGTATTTGAATACCTCAGGAAAAGATTAGGAGTATTCTCTCTTCCAATCTAAACTCTTAAGAAAATAATGCAATTATTGGCATCAGTTCATGGGGAGACAGTGATCAAAGTCAAGAGGATTCATTCAACCCTCTTCCCTTGATGTCAAAGGGGGGGAAATGAAGATAGTATTTCCATCAATGCCAAAGGGGGAGATTGTTGGCAATATGGAAATAGAGGCTGGCATTGATGGCATTGGTACTGATGTCAAATAGATGAGAGACATTGTTGTTGGTTGGCATTAACAAATAACAATGTGCATTAAGGCACTATGTTACTACAATGCAACAAGCCCTGTCAATAATAGTGTCAACAGGAAGAGATCCTCAAGATTATAGTGTAGAAGAGTGTGAGTGTAATCAGGAAATAGACTTGAACAAGAAAGAAGACAGAGTAGATGATTGTGATGATAGAGTTGTTTTTAATACAAGGGAGATATGTAGCATACAAGAACATGAAAGAAGACAGAGTAGATGACTGTGATGACATAATTGTTGTTAATACAAGGGATGCATGTGGCATACAATAACATGAATTTGTGCATAAGGTTATTGAAATGTATGACAAGTATTTGGATTGTGTAAAGCATGCATTTCAAAATGATCAATGTATTTATAAAGGATTTACAGGAATCATTTTTTGTAATATGCAACAAAAAGTCGGACTAAGTACAATGGCAGAGTGAAAATGACCTAAATGAAAATGTGGATTCATAATCAGACAATGGTTCATTCAAGGATGCCTCAGGTACATCCCTTAGACTCTCATTAGATGCATATAAGCCTTCTCACTCTAATTCACTTTATGACACTATTCAACTTGATAAACTTCTTCAAAATGAAGATAGTGGAAAGGGTTTTTCTGAACACATTAGAATGATAATAGAGAAGACTAAGGGAAGTGAATCTAAATTGCGAGAGACAAATGATGCGAATTCACCGAAAATAGAAAGTATAGATCGATCTAATAGCTTAAATTATTTAGGGAAACTAATTCTCAGGAGAAGAAAGCATCTATTTGTGATTGCAGTGGATTTCTATGATTCTATTGGAGAACCCCTTGTTAGTAAACAAGTTATTATCATCCAAGAGATAATGAATGTAGTTTGTTTTTGCTGGAAAATTTTCATCTACTAGATTCATCTTATCTACTGCATTAATAGTTTCAGAAACACTTTCTATGCTTCAGTCTATTGGAATCAAAGTGTCTGCATTTGGTGCTTTAATTTGCAGCAGTGGGAGCCAACTTTTATATACATCTAGTGACAATCTAGATTCATCCATATATATGGATCCAGACTATGATTCTCATATCGATTATCGTTGGGGTGCAAAAGGATTGAGAAAAATCATGAGAAAATTGAGAGGGATCGTCAATGATGGAAGAGAAGAAGTTTTTTCCTTTACAAAGTCCAAATATAGTGTCGTTACTATAAGTGATAATAAAGAAGAATTCAACAGCCAACAGATGATTTCATCTCTGAAAACATTTGGATATTTGAGGCCACCATTAAGGGTTCGACCAGTGAGGAGACTCAGCAGTCGTCAGATCGAGCAATGGATGGTGAGGATTAAATCCTGTAGTGGGATTTATCCCACATTGGTAGTGGGAAAAAGGTTATATGTGTTCATATAGCCAACACTCCCCATATCATATCGACGCATAGTTAAAGGGTATGGTGGGGGCTCTGGGTGCTTGGACTTCACACAAAGATCACCAACCCAGAGCTCGGGACGACTTGCCAGCCCCCCTACCTTTTGGTCAAAGTGACTATGATCGCCAAACTGATGTTTTTTATATAACTATGGGGTTTGATGGTCATATGAGTGACCACGGTCTTAGGAGAAGTTTGTTATGTCAGTTGGTGGTTTGACTGCCAACTTTATCAAATTTTTTGGCATAAAACGCCAAGTCTGGAGGGTCACCAAGTCTGGAGGATCACCAAGAACGCTATCAAGTTAATAAACCTTTGAATAGTGAAAAAGCATTATTCCTGACAGAGTTTTTGGCATGCTGTCAATTGCAGAGGTTCACCAAAAACAAGTTAAAACCATGCACAACATCACAGATTTCACAGTCACGATTTTGGTAAGATGACAAAGAGCATGGAGAATGTGGATCACATGAAGAAGATAACAGAGGCTATAAAAAACCTCACCATAACCATTGAATGGTCTACATGTTGTCAGATGATCCTCAAAATTTCTAAAACCTTGCAGTAACACAAAGAATAGTAAGTTGTGCGAAAAAAAAGAAGGAGACACATTTATATTGAATCTTCATTAAAATCATTCATGCATTAAAAATGAAATTAAATTAAAGAAGACATAAAAAACTGAGATAAAGATTGAAGAGATGTGTTGTTTATAAAACATGATTATGTTATTTAAAAAGGTGATTATGTAATAAACAAAGAGGTGTGATGATTCATGAAAGGGTGTGAATTCCCATGAAGAGTTGTGATGAAGGCATATATAAGAGGGTTGAGGATTGAAGATGAGATGACTGCAAAATATACATTGAAGATCAGAAGACAAAAGCAGAGAGAGGAGCAGTCAAGACATGATACAAAAAATTTCCAGATTTAGAAATTAAGGGTGGTTGGGAGGTGCAAGGGTAGGTTGGAGTTGCAGGGGAGTAGGTGCTTCCTTGTCAATTGTAGCTAACTAAACAAGGGGTTGAACCTTCCTACCAATTGGAGCTGGTGAACTTGGGTTTGGGTGCATCCTGATCAGTGGGTGTTGATCTAAGAGGAAGAACATCTTCCTTCTATGTAACTTGTAAAAAAAAAATTTGCCGTTAATAGAAAAGTGTTTGTGGTTTTCTCAATTGGGTTCCACGATAAAATATTGTGTTAAAATTTGATTGCATTAACAAAAGAAAAATTGATAAAATTATTATGTCACCATTTCACCCCCCCCCTCTTAGTGACAAGATCTGGTCCTTTAGAGCTTACTCCTCTACATTTCCAAAGACTTAATCCCGCCATAATCAAGGAATACATCACTCCCAAGTTCAAAATCGTGTGAATGCATAACTATAATCATGTGACATGGAGACCCTCATCTCTTCTCATAATTTCCAATGTGATATGGTTTGGTGACCGCAAGTTGAGTCAAGTGACGCCTTAAATCTTTGGTACATGGCTTAAACCTCATGTTGATGTGCTATTGAATGGGTAGATAGATATTATTTCCATTGATGCTACTAACCTCCTCTTTTAAGTGGGTGAATATATTAGAAAAAATGTACACTACTTGATTATTCTCTCAAAGTACCTCAAATAAATTAATACTAGTAAATTTAAGCACCTCTTTTTTTTGCTTGATCTAGCATTAAATCCACAGTATATGATCAATGACAACATTCTTAATAACCATTTTTCTTATGATGAGCTTTGAATCCCCTACCACAATCAAGGATTGAATATCAGATTCAATAGCTAGCCTTATCCCTTGCATTAAGGCGTAAGATATGCTATATTATTAGAAACAATACCAAGTCCCATGAAAATGTCAGTTTTGTTGTTCCTCGAAGGCTATTTAATTCTTATAGTATAATAAATCGGAAAAAAAGGTGTTGAAATTACTAGACAATCACTTAGTCAATAACAAGATTTCAAACTCCAATAATCATTCACCAATAATGCATGTTAACATAAACATTCAACTCCCCGGATGGGGTGTTAGTGCGGTCTTCGTGGCAAGGAATGGGAGCAGGCACAAGCCACCATGGCACGGAGCCACGTGATGGGATCGTGCCACAGGCCGCCACCCTCCCTGGAGTTTAATTGCCCATTACTGCGATGCGAGGGAGCATTTATGCAACCCACTCCCCCTCTTAGCGACTTTTGAATGGCTTGGCTCATAATGTTTGTTATTTGTCCCTGTTTGTTGTCCGCAGGGCTCCTCCCTTCGCAGCACAGGCTGGAATCTTCTCGTCTCCTCTGGGTTGATGTCGCCCCTAACACTCTCTTGCACCAGGTGCCCTTAATCCCCTCTGCCAGTCGCGCTGCGCACATAATGACTCGACCAAGGGGAAGACTGAGGAGGGGCTCTCCTTGGAAGCCCCATCGGCCCTCGGTCATGCCTCCTGACTTGCCCTCCAGTTGTTCTTCCCCCCGTCTTCAGTCTAAGTCTACCGCTGCTTCCTCACCAGTTTCGCAGAGCGCACAGTTCAATTCTATGGCCATAATCCCCAGGACGCCGAATTCACTCTTACGACACTTTCAAGACCCCCTGGTGAATCCCTCTACCCCAACGCCCATCTTTGGCCCTCCGAGCAACTTGAGCTATGACCCTCCTACACATGATGTGCCTAAGCGCGCTGGACACCATTCCATTGACTCCTTCGACAGGGCGCATTTCAGAGACGGACTGATTGTACTACATGACCTGGTCTTTGAACTCAGGCAGGAGGTGGCAGATCTTCATTTTCGCCTATAGGCTACAGACAAAAAGGTGGCGAGTTTTCTTCAAATCCTCTCCTCCATGCATGCGGCTCTCTCTTCGGACCCGGTCGAAACTACTCCAACGGAAGCACCTGCTACTGTTACAGGTGAAGGTCTGAACAAGGCGCATCGACCAACATAAATGGAACGGGAGAAGGAAGAGCGAGGGAGAAACGCTGAGGGACTCGCGCGCGACGAGGAAGGGGAAAGGCAATGGGAAGACCAGCCGATGTATATTGAGGAAGAGCCTTGGACAAAGGACCTCCGCGCCACGTGGCCAGGCTATCTACCAGGTGTCTAGATCCTTAGTGTTTTTTCAAGTCTTATCAGGCTCTTAGTCTTAGATGATAATCAATTTGAACACTGTCTTTTTACTTTAACTTATGACTTATTTGACTTATTTGAATTATGAGTTGGATGGGCTGGCTGGACTGGTTTCCCCTTTCTTGGGGCAATCCAGTAAATGCAGCTTGGATATCTCTGTATTTTGCTACTCTACTTCAGCTTTAGCAGGCCCTTAATATACATATACTTCTTATTTACAAAAAAAAACATAAGCATTCAACTACAACTAATGAGCACAAATACATTGACCAAGCAAACTGAAAAATATAGCAACGACAATAACAATGAAAAATAGACAAAATGTCACCACATTTGACACTAGATATCTGGGCAATGCCCCTGGAAAAACCTCGAAGGGAAAACCAACCAAGGAGAGATTCTTCTCATTGAGCTTGCAGGAAATATTTATGAGTTACAACAACAATATCACAACAATAAATGCACAATACTTATCTCGTAACTTGTGCCTACAGTCCACCTTGAAAAATGTGCCAAAGGCCTCAAAAAATCAGACCAGACTTCTGCCTTGAAATCTCTGCCATATTTCAGCTATACGACCTGAACAATACGACCTCCCTAGTAGCAAAAACACTCCTTAATTTTTATGCAAAGCTACAGTACCAACAATGGACATGTATGAATTTACTGAGTCATAAAATCACCTTGAAATTTGTGCAAGAGACAAGCCTCGATTTATGTGCATTTTCTTTGTTGTATGACCAACATTAAATGTGTACAACTTGATTTTAAATATTTATTGTACTGATATTAAATGCAGTTGCAAATATCCTAGGGATGCGTGCCAATCCTCCTTTGTTGTCAAGATTAGATCATTCCCTCTTAAGATCAAAGGTCGTAACATAATCTTCCATTGAGTTCACTTAAATCACTTAAGTGACCCAAACTTCATAACATCACTTTTTCCCAATAAATATTAAAAGACCCTAACTGCACTTTATAAAATCATTTTATAAAGTCACTTAAGAGAGACATTAAATCGTCACTACTACATGTTGGGCACTACCAATGCAGAAGTACCTCCAAGCTACAAAAACTAACACTCCCTTTTAGCGAGGGAGGTACTTCTAGAACCTCCACCAGAATCTGACTCCAACCCCATCATCTCATATGTTGTTGTAGTTGCTTCATTTGAACTAGAAGCCTCTTCTCCCACTAAACTGGAAACCATTGTTGCTACCTACGTTGAACTTTGATCTAGAGACCTGTCAATCCAAGACATACTCACAAAAGTCTCCTCACTCCTCTGAGCATCCAAATGTGTCATCCCATACTAGTCAAGTCCCCTAAGAGTACTGGAAGAAGCATGAGTCCTTGACATGTACTCACTCTTATGATCAACCTGCTCACTCTTAGACACTGACGTAGATTCTGAATCCAAGAATCCACTGGATCCAACCACAGGATGTCCTAGCAACTTGTATAACCTTTCATGTTGGACACTAAGAAATATTGGTGTGTCTGAAGTAGCTCCCTCTGGATATAGAAACACCAATCCATGAAATAACATAACTCCACATCCATCAACATCCAAAGTTTACACTGATAGTAAATTTACTGGAAACTTTAGAACAAACAACACCTCGACCAACTCCAAAAAACCTCTTGACTCTAGCTAGAATCTCATGCATCCAACCCATTTTACTTCATGTATGATGCTAGCCCCACAAAACAAATAACAATCTGATTCTGTCTCTAAAAAATTGAGGAACACAAACCTCATTCCTGTCATATGTCGAGATGCACCACTATCCACAAACCACACTCCAATGTCCCCAAACGTTGTACTACCATTGCTTGAAAGACCAGTCATTAGAGAAAATTCCCTCTTGAACTTCTTAGTAAACTCAACAACCTCGAATGAAGCTGACACCTCTGGCTCCTTCTTCTTCTTCTTGTTCATACATTAACTAGCATAGTGGCCAGTCTTCCGACATGCCAAGCATTTCACTTTGCTCATGTCCTTCTTATTGTCTTTGTTCTTTCCCACAAGAGCAACATTCTCCTCATTTGCACCACCCTTTGTCTTCTCCTGATGAGAACCATCCCATAACTCCTCTTGATTAAATTCATCCCATAGTCTGCTCCAATATGGGATAATCTCTCTCCCCACCACACACTTCACGAAAACATCCCACTCTTTGGTGAAGCCCTTGAGGGCTATGCACACCAACTATGAGTTTGGAATAATCCCCCTATAGCTGCCAACTCATCCTTCACTTGTCTAATACTGGTAAGATAGGAGGCCACACTCTCTCCCTTGGCCATCCTAGCGTTGTGGAGCTTTTCCCTTCGGGCCATCTTCATGTTCTCACTCTTTTTCTCATACAATTTTTTCAGTGCATCCCACATTTCCTAGGCTGCCAACTTCTCATCCAAATGTGGAATCAGGTGGTCTCTTACTCCATCTAAGATTATCATATGTGCCCTTGCTTCATTCACCTCATGAAGGCCTAGAGAAATGGGATCTGAAGAAGGCATTGTCACGGTGGTACTCACAAATGCCCACAACTTGTTCTCCCTGAGAACAACTGCAATCCTTACCTTCCACTATAGGTAGTTGGAGATCTCCTCCAATCTATCCTCAAACCTGAGACTGGAATTCATCCTCGTCCAACTGAAAAAGACCCTTTATTTCCTTTCTTTTTCGAAGAAAAATCATCTACAAATCACTATTATCCAAGTGCCAAACTCTATCCATTGAACCTCAGAGCCCAAGCTCTAATACCATGTTGAAAATTTTATTAGACAATCACTTAATCAATAACAAGATTTCAACCTCCAATAGTTATTCACCTATAATGCATGTTAACACAAGCATTCAAGTGGAACTAATGAGTAGAAATACATTGACCAAGCAAACTGAAAAATATAGCAGCGGAAATAACAATGAACAACAAACAAAATATCACTACATTTGACACTAGATATCTAGGCAATGTCCCTGGAAAAATCCCGAAGGGAAAACTAGCCAAGGAGAGATCCTTCTTATTGAGCTTGCAGGAAAATATTTTTGAGTTACAACAACAATAGTACAACAATAAATGCACAATAATTATCTTATAAATTGTGGCTACAATCCACCTCGAAAAATGTGCCAAAGACCTCAAAAAATCAAACCAGATTTATGCCTTGAAATTTGTGCCATATTTCAACTGTACAACCTAAAAAATATGATCTCCCTAGAAAAAAAAACACTCCTCGATTTCTTTGCAAAGCTACAGTACCAATAGTACTGACCTGTATGGATTTACCTAGTCATAAATTCACCTCTAAATATGTTCAAGAAATCAACCTTGATTCCTGTGCATTTTCTCTGCTATATGACCTTCTTTTAAATCCATATTGTACTGATATGAAATTAAGTTGCAAATATCCTTGGGATGCATGCCAATCATTTCCTTAGGATGTGTTCCAATCCTCCTTTCCCTCATGAGATCAACGGTCGTGACTTAATGTTCCGTTGAGTTCACTTAAATCACTTAAGTGACCCAAACTTCATAAAGTCACTTATACCCATTAAATATTAAAAGACCCTAACTGCACTTTATAAAATCAATTTATAAAGTCACTTAAGAGAGACAGTTGCTCGTCACTTTTGCATGCTAGGCACTGCCAATGCAGAAGTACCTCTAAGCTATAAAAACTAACATTAAAGCATAATCTTCTACTATATTATTAGAAGCAATACCAAGTCCCATGAAAATTTCATTTTTGTTGTTCCTCCAAGGCTACTGCATTCATTATTTTTTCATTATCTGGAGTGTTGAAATATTTTATTTATGGCACACATTGAATTTGTTTTTGTTATTAATATTTTTTAAATGCTACTTGTCAATTCCATGTTGAGAATGGAAGGAATTGCATTTCTCCCTCATATTGGGATGTGGGTGTCACTAGTGCAATGATAATAAACAGTTTTGTTTTTTTGTTTTTTTAGGTTATAAAAACATATTATTCATAAAGTTAATTTTCAACAAAAATTAAACAAAGAAGTTGAAATTTTATTTGGCAAGAGGTTATATTGTAATTGGGGACCTAGTATCTGGTTTCATGTATGGAATTAATGTTAAATGCTATTACAAAGCATATGATCCCATTTAAGGTAGCCTTAGCAATGACCATAAGGGATATTGGCTTTCTTGCATATAGTATTTAGGTTGAAACCGCCTTTTGATCCAAAAGTAAGGCCATAAGGGATATTGTCTTTCTACCATATACTATTTAGGTTGAAACCGTATTTTGGTCCAAAAGTAATACCTAAAGGTGCTTCTAATTGGCTAAGAGATAATATTTTTTGGACATAAGGAAATATTTTAGCAGCCCAAGACCTAGAGGCATTTGGTAGGAGTGAAAATTTGCTCCCTTATGGACCACTAGCCGGTCATTTTAAGTGGCATGGTTTTCCTCGAATAATGATGATATGTTAGCCCACATTTGCGAATAATAGAACGTTATGGTTGTATTAATTGGCGGTGGATCACTCAGTTATGATAGATTTCACCACCTTCAAAGAAAACAAAGAAGTTGAATAAAAAAATAAGAGACTTATAGATTCATCATAAAAGATGCATCTTATGTAAAATTGAATCTAACAAGCTTATGAAAGGAAGCTAGTATTCTAATCTACTACACCAAAACAAGTCTCTTAAAAGAAAAGGAGATGAACCAAGTCCCTTAAAAAGAAAGGAGAGAAGAATTGAGTAGAGCACTAACAATCATCTCAAGGAGAATCAAGTATAGCACTAGCAATGATCTCATCAACAACTACATATGGTAACACCAATGCTTTCCTTGTTATCTAGGCATGGGGTTATTTCTCCCCAATATTTTGTCTTTTATCATGATTTTTGTCCGGTGTTAACTTTTCTTCGATTTTATCTTAAAAAAATATCTTCTAAAAATTACTAAGAAAAATTCATAAGTCATAAAAGACTTCATTTTTCATAATTATTTTAATTTTTTTTATGATGATATTTTTTCCTTATATTTAGTGTTTTTATCATTATTTTTATAGGTTTCTTAAACATGAAAATTTCTCTTCTACCTCATCTCTCTTCCATAATTATATGATGATCCATTAATATGCCATTTTCTACTTTTAAGTTTGTTTCTTCTTTGTGAATTCTATTCTTTAGAAGGTTGTCCTTATACCTACTTTTATTTCTTTTTTTACTACATTTAAGTTGGGAATTAAAATGAAGGTTACCAAGATTTTCCCATTACTATTAATCATTAGATTCTTCCACTACTATTTTTTTTTTTGTAAATAAGTGTCTATATATTACCTTCCAAGATCAGAAATTACAATAGTGTCTTAAATGTCAAGGAACTATTTGTGTTGAATTTCCTCGAAAGGAAACCAATTCAGCTTGTTTCTTAAACTGAAAGAACCAGAAATTAAACAACATGAACTGAATCTCCCCGTGGGGATACCAATTCATCCAGATCTGTCTTTCAAACTAGAAAATAAAAAAAGACTAACTCTTGACACACACAAAAGGAAACAAGGTGCTAGACGCCGCATACAACCCAAGAGGACGCTTCTAGAAATGTAAATGATTAGCAAAACTAGACATGCAATTTGACACCTTTTCCCATGCCGACGCTCATGCATTCTGATTATCTCTTTTTCCCAAGTCGCACTATGTTGTCGCTTGGATAGTAGGAGCAAAGAACGTCATTGAAGTTGTCGGTGCACTGGTGGTTTTTTTTGGAGAGTGCTGGGAGCCGAGCAGTGTGGAGAGCATAGATGCAATTTTCTCCCCTCACTTGTCCAAAAGTTCTAGCTGGAAGCGTGGGTCATCCACATCTTTTCGAACCACAAACACCAATTCATTCAATATCACCACTGAGTCGTGAAATCTTGAACATGAATCACAATCCGAGCATGAATGTTGTTGGCTCGGAGGCTCGTCCAAGTGGGGTGAGGTTTCTTCCAAAGGAGTCAAGACAGAGGGTGGTGGCAAGGGGACGGAGGGTGGTGGAAAGGGGACTGAATGCTCAGGTGAGTTCATCGAGTGGGTCGTGGCTGGCTGTGAGAAAGAGGCCAAGTCCTGGATTGGACCAGGAGCAAAGCCCAAATAATTTCCATGGATATCAAACCACTCCACACGACAAGCCCATGACGAGGACAATGGTGGAAGGCATCTCTGTCCCGAAGAGGATTGGGTGGAGGAGGAAGGGGAGGAGTTGGGTGAAGGAGCAAGGAGAGGTGGGGGCAGGATGGCCACACTTGCTTTATTTTGATACCAGATAGGGCCTTGCTTTGGCTTCCCACGAAGTCAAGGCATGGACAAGGCAAAGAGAATGAAATAAGGCTCAGAGAGCAACCATACGAGGATCGTGAAGGCCATAGAGAGCTGCAAAGTAGAAGTTTGCTTGACAATAAATGAGGAGACATGCTGGTCCAGTTGAGGAGCAGAAACATAATAAGAAAACTGGAGTGGATGGTCACACATGTGCATAGCTGATGCCCATAAACGTTCCTCCATCATCCAAATGAAGATGCAGAGAAGAGCTCACTTTAGCATTTAATTGTGGGCTTGCAGAAATGAATGTTGCCTTTACTCATCGAGGGAATAAGAGGAGGGGCAATGCATGTTTCGGTCACATGGTTGGTGCAGAGCTGGAAGGCACCGCCCTCTCCGATGGACATGTGTGACCTATTGACACCCCATCCAGGGGATTCTTCCACTACTATTAATCAATAGATTTAAATATATTTAAATCTAGTACCATTCAATTTTTTTGGTGTGAATTCATAGGAAGCAAAACTCTCACCATCTAATTATGTCCATCAATAAAAAAAAATACTTATCATCCATGTCTCGACCATATCAATGTATTCATCATAATCATAATGATAGAAACCAATTTCATATTCCATATTACCATCCTAACATGTATGATAACAACTCTTCTTATAGATCAACAATATCAATGCTCTCAATGCCCACAATCAAGGACTATATGATTGGATTAATAGTTGTTAGAATAATATTTCAACATATTTTTCAGACTTTTCATTGTCTTCCTTATCTTTGTTGTACAATGGTGTAGTTCCCATTACATATAATTTTTTTACATGATTGATTGACCAAAATGACACTTACAACTAATTTTGGTATGGAGGAATATATATTATTGATGTGAAGACTATTTTACATAACATTTGGAGTAGAAAATATTCTCAACTTTAGTATTTTCTACCCGTTCATTCTCAACTTTAGTATTTTCTACCCATTCATTCTACCTGTATGCCTTTCCATGATGCCATAAGCATTTTAAAAATTCATAGTTCCAATGTATGCATATTTCATTTGATTTTGATTCATCAATCCATCATGTATGTATTTCGACACTCAATTTGTTGGATGAACCGAAAAATATAGTTTACAGAGAATATTGTATCTCTTCATAAACCATGAATATGTTTTTCTTCCGCTGACAGGAATTGAACTCGCGTCGCCTGGATGAAAACCAACTACCCTAACCCGACTAAACGACAAGGAAGGTTCTTCGAATGGTTCTGTAACTATTAGAATCTATCATCTTAATAGTGTTGTTAAATTGTTTGGTAAACCTATTGTGCACTCGCCAAGAATTGAACTTGGATCTGTACTGTGGTAGGGTATTATTCTACCAAGAAGAAAAAATATTGTCCTCAATCACTTCTATTCCTCGATACTTCTAAAAATTGTATTGTTATGTTTAGTCTTTGTTTATGTATTTATCAAAAACACATTGATCAACAAAGATAAAAATGAAGAATATTTAGATAGACATTAAATTGATTTATTGCGTTGAGAAACAATATTTCTACACTTTGGTGGGGATTTCTTACTTTTCGAGCCTTGCATTTTCCAGCTCATGTATAATAAAAGACAAAAATAAGAATTTAAAAATAATTAATAAAAATTAGTATAATAAAAAACAATAATAAAAATTTTAAAAAATTAGTATAATTAAAATAATAATAATAAATGGTAGATCGGGGGGAAGGAGCAATGGCAGGTGGAGAAGGCTAGGGTTTCAAGTTTTTGGAAGGTTACGGTGACAAGAAGGGCTTTGGGAAGGGGATAAGTGCAGGATTTGAGGCAATTGTCTCAGGACTTCAATGGTGGTGAAATATTCGGAGGCGATAGGGACTACAATGACAATACAAGATCTATATGTAGTGGTCGTAGCAGCTAAATAGAAGGTTCCCGATGTGTCGTTTATGGTTCCTAATGTGTCAGAAACAAGATTACTATTGATGTATGTAGAAGGAATGATTGAACCTGTGAGAGGGTGGGTTAAGGATTTTAAGCCTGTAACCTTACAAGATGTCATTGAGTGCACCAAAGATTTAGTTGGAGAAGCTAACAGGAACATATT
>JZKD02S1821145.1:10734-22603 GCA_000966675.3 Picea glauca | reverse complement strand
TCTTCTCTTGTCACGGTGCAGTCCATCTCATGTATTGGTCTTCATAGTTATCAACATGGTAATATTGTTCCTTGACCGCATCCAAAAAAAAATTACATGTGGGCTCGGCCGCATATATTCCATATTCCTCTATGCAATTTTTCTCCTAGTAAGTTTCCCACCAATTTTTGATATAGGGGAGAGCCTTGAGGAGTGCGAAGGTGACTTTTCCTTGTCAGAAAAATTGTGAACACAGAAATAACCTTCTAGCATATTTAACCATTTTTCTAGGGCATCCACATCTATATGACCTACAAATACGGGAATATCAAAATTAACTTGTACCTTGAAGGGAGAGGTTCCTCCAAAATGGTTGCTTGATGAAGATGTGTTTGTTGCTAATGAAAGATGTTGAAGGATGTGGGAAAAATTCTCCATCATTTCATCCCTCTGTCACATGAGAACTTGCTCAAGAAACAGGTTAATAGAAACTCTTTCTCTGCCATTTTTCTTTTCTTCCACCATGGAGGGTTTCTTGGGCATGCAAGAGAGATTTTCCTCAAGAGAGACAAGCTCGAGACCCAACTTGATATACTCGGACCTCGTTGGGTACATGCACTGAAAAACGATCAAGAGCAACCTTCTCTGATATGATCGATCTGGATGATTTTAGGAACGAAATGAAAGAAAAGATATTACAATGAAGTGCACATAAATATTACCAGAAACAGAGAAATACAGTAATACATGATTTCTATTAATGAAAGAAATGTACAAAGACTGTAAAAATACAAAGTGAAAGACTTGCTAGAATGGTGGAAACTTATCTCTTAGAATAGATGTGACGACTACACTCATTTGAAAGAATATGAGTACAATGAGACTCTGAAGGCCTTTTTATAATAAACATGAATTCCAAAACCCTAGACATCCAAAAACCTAACCATAGAGATGAAGCGCCAAAAGTCATGTGGGCTCCGTTGGGGTAAGTTAGTACATCAACTTCTCGGGGTCATAATTTTTGCATACGATCTTCATTTTAGGCATGTGATAGCCCATTGGAAAGGTCTTTTCGACAAATATGCATTATGTCATCAAAATATAACTTCGTCTATAGTTTGAATGTGTCAAGCCAAGAAAACATTGTTTATGGCCCCAAAACGGCCCTAGAAAAAGATGTATTGACATGAAAACTTCCAAAATAAGCTAGTTGGAATAGGTGGGNAAAGATATTACAATGAAGTGCACATAAATATTACCAGAAACAGAGAAATACAGTAATACATGATTTCTATTAATGAAAGAAATGTACAAAGACTGTAAAAATACAAAGTGAAAGACTTGCTAGAATGGTGGAAACTTATCTCTTAGAATAGATGTGACGACTACACTCATTTGAAAGAATATGAGTACAATGAGACTCTGAAGGCCTTTTTATAATAAACATGAATTCCAAAACCCTAGACATCCAAAAACCTAACCATAGAGATGAAGCGCCAAAAGTCATGTGGGCTCCGTTGGGGTAAGTTAGTACATCAACTTCTCGGGGTCATAATTTTTGCATACGATCTTCATTTTAGGCATGTGATAGCCCATTGGAAAGGTATTTTCGACAACTATGCATTATGTCATCAAAATATAACTCCGTCTATAGTTTGAATGTGTCAAGCCAAGAAAACATTGTTTATGGCCCCAAAACGGCCCTAGAAAAAGATGTACTGACATGAAAACTTCCAAAATAAGCTAGTTGGAATAGGTGGGCGGCCACCATTATCCACCTGGATGTTGTGTAGGGATTTAGGACAACCCCAAAAATGCATAACCCACAATTACAAATAAATGTCCCCATTACAGAGAAACATGTTGAATTGAAAACTGTCAAGATGAGCCAGTTGGAATTTGGAACAGATGGGTGGCCACTAATATCCACCTAGATCACCTTGCCACGTTGCAAACCCCATTTTTTGATTCTCGGTCACTGAAAAATGTGCCTTTACCAACAAAAATACATTAATTAGGCAGGGCTCTTTATCATCATTGCACCAATGATCTAGTGGTTTAATGCACCCTTCCATGTTATAGACCCTGTTTTGATTTCTGGTTGGTGCAGCACAAATACATTAATAGTCGGGACAATTAAAATGACTACAAAATAGTATTGGGAAAGACCATTGTCACAAATTCCGGTTAGGATACCTAGTTTTCACTCACGTGATCTGCGTTCGAATCCCAACAAGGGAGGATGGACATTTTTCATGGTTTACGAAGAGATACATTATTCTCTATAAACAAAATTGTTCAGTCTATCCAACATGTCGAACATGTTGAAATACACAAATGATGGGTTTGTGAATGAAATTCAAATGATACCTACATACATACATGATGTATGAGGAATAAAAATGAAATCAAACTTGTATACATTGGAATAGTGAAATTTTAAAATATGTATAGGATCAAATATTCTACCATATATGCTTCTTAAATCTTGATTTATAAAAAGAGTTAGTTATCATACATATCAGTGTGTAGTAATAATCCCAATATCTAAATAGAGAGTGGAAATGATTCTCAATGAGGACATCAATATGGTTGAGATGAATGTTAAAGTATTTTTATTTTTATTTTTTGATTTATTATAATATAAGAATCAAATAACCTTGGAGGAACAACAAAAATGGTGTTTTCATGGGACTTGGTATTGCTTCTAATAATATAGCAGAAGCTTATGCCTTAATCTTGGTTTTTGTAGCTCAGAGGTACTTCTGCATTAGCAGTGCCTAGCATGCAGAAGTCACAAGCAAATGTCTCTCTCAAGTGACTTTATAAAGTGTAGTTAGGGTCTTTTAATATATAATGGGTAAAAATGACTTTATGAAGTTTGGGTCACTTAACTGATTTAAGTGAAGTCAACAAAAGATTAAGTTATGATCATTGATCTCGAGAGGGAAATATCTAATTTTGACTGCCTATCTCTTTGGAGATATAGGGTTAGGGTAGTTACTCATTAATGAGTGAATAAAGGCGACATTTGAGGGAGATGGGGTGCGCTTTTCAAGGAGAGGTTAGAGGGAATGTTAAGAGACACATTTACCAAGAGAGATTGAGCTAGAAGAAGAAGAGTACCATCAAAGGAGTATTGGCATGCATCCCAAGGATATTTGCAACTGCATTTCATATCATTACAATACGTATTTAAAAGTAAGTCGTATATCAGAGAAAATGCACAGAAATCGAAGTTGATCTCTTGCACAGATTTCGAGGTGCATTTATGACTAGGTAAATCCATACATGTCTTTATTGTTGGTATTGTAGCTTTGAAAGGAAATCGAGGAGTGTTTTTGTTGCTAGGGAGGTCATATTTTTTAGCCCATACAGATGAAATCTGGCACAGATTTCAAGGCAAAAATCTAGTATGATTGTTTTAGGTCTTTGGCACATTTTTTGAGGTGGACAGTAGGCACAAGTTACAAGATAGTTATTGCGCATTTATTGTTGTAATATTTTTGTTGTATTATATAATCTTGGGGATTAAATACGTAGAGTAAGTAATTAATATATGACCCATATCCATGAGTATTAGTCTCAACTGACCATTTATTCTCATGATTTGAATAGACCACTTAACACTCATTGATTGAGTGATGCTCATAGGGGTTAAGAATCATATAGCATAAATCATCACTTCTGGGGCTTGCACCTAGTAACCATGACTTCTTAGGTGGTCACCCATCCCAAGACGCCTCTGGCTCAATCACTCTTAACTGTGGAGTTTTCTTCACAATCAATCCCACTTAGCTTGCTACCCCATTTGCAAAACCTTATCAAGTATTGTACCTTATGAAATATCTAGTTAGAGCTCAATTCACTCTTGTTATTTAAGCATAGAGGGGCTTCCATNAGTGTGTAGTAATAATCCCAATATCTAAATAGAGAGTGGAAATGATTCTCAATGAGGACATCAATATGGTTGAGATGAATGTTAAAGTATTTTTATTTTTATTTTTTGATTTATTATAATATAAGAATCAAATAACCTTGGAGGAACAACAAAAATGGTGTTTTCATGGGACTTGGTATTGCTTCTAATAATATAGCAGAAGCTTATGCCTTAATCTTGGTTTTTGTAGCTCAGAGGTACTTCTGCATTAGCAGTGCCTAGCATGCAGAAGTCACAAGCAAATGTCTCTCTCAAGTGACTTTATAAAGTGTAGTTAGGGTCTTTTAATATATAATGGGTAAAAATGACTTTATGAAGTTTGGGTCACTTAACTGATTTAAGTGAAGTCAACAAAAGATTAAGTTATGATCATTGATCTCGAGAGGGAAATATCTAATTTTGACTGCCTATCTCTTTGGAGATATAGGGTTAGGGTAGTTACTCATTAATGAGTGAATAAAGGCGACATTTGAGGGAGATGGGGTGCGCTTTTCAAGGAGAGGTTAGAGGGAATGTTAAGAGACACATTTACCAAGAGAGATTGAGCTAGAAGAAGAAGAGTACCATCAAAGGAGTATTGGCATGCATCCCAAGGATATTTGCAACTGCATTTCATATCATTACAATACGTATTTAAAAGTAAGTCGTATATCAGAGAAAATGCACAGAAATCGAAGTTGATCTCTTGCACAAATTTCGAGGTGCATTTATGACTAGGTAAATCCATACATGTCTTTATTGTTGGTATTGTAGCTTTGCAAAGAAATTGAGGAGTGTTTTTGTTGCTAGGGAGGTCATATTTTTCAGCCCGTACAGATGAAATCTGGCATAGATTTCAAGGCAGAAATCTAGTATGATTGTTTTAGGTCTTTGGCACATTTTTTGAGGTGGACAGTAGGCACAAGTTACAAGATAGTTATTGTGCATTTATTGTTGTAATATTTTTGTTGTATTATATAATCTTGGGGATTAAATACGTAGAGTAAGTAATTAATCTATGACCCATATCCATGAGTATTAGTCGCAACTGACCATTTATTCTCATGATTTGAATAGACCACTTAACACTCATTGATTGAGTGATGCTCATAAGGGTTAAGAATCACATAGCATAAATCATCACTTCTGAGGCTTTCACCCAATAACCATGAATTCTTAGGTGGTCACCCATCCCAAGACGCCTCTGGCTCAATCACTCTTAACTATGGAGTTTTCTTCACAATCAAGCCCACTTAGCTTGCTACCCCATTTGCAAAACCTTATCAAGTATTGGACCTTATGAAATATCCAGTTAGAGCTCAATTCACTCTTGTTATTTAAGCATAGAGGGGCTTCCATGATGCAACATATTAGATCATTTTTTGGATTAACTGCGTAGAGTAAAAGTCATTGATCTATGACCCATATCCATGAGTATTAGTCACAACTGACCATTTATTATCATGATTTGAATAGTCCACTTAGCACTCATTGCATCGGGTGATGCTCATAGGGGTGAAGAAGTGGGATTGAAACCAACAAAATGAATCACATAGAATCAATCATCACTTATGGGGATTGTACCCGATAACTCAGAAATATTTTCTTGCAAGCTCAATAAGAAGAATCTCTCCTTGGTTGGTTTTCCCTTAGGGATTTTTCCAGGGGAATTTCCCAGATATCTATTGTCAAATGTAGTGATATTTTGTATGTTTTTCATTGTTATTTCCACTGCTATATTTTTTAGTTTGCTTGGCCAATGTATTTCTACTCAGTATTTCCAGTTGAATGCTTGTGTTAACATGCATTATTGGTGAATGACTATTGGAGGTTGAAATMTTGTTATTAACTAAGTGATTGTCTAGTAAAATTTTCAACATGGTATTAGATCTTGGGCTCTGAGGTTCATTGGATAGATTTTGGMACTTGGATARMAGTGATTTGCATAGGCTTTTKCTCAAAAGAAGAAGTGAAAGAAATGRTCTTTGTCAGTTGGACAAGGATGAATTCYAGACTCAGRTTTGAGGATAGGTYGGAGGAGATCTCCAACTACTTGCAGTGGAAGGTAAGGATTGYAGTTGTTCTCAGGRAGAACAAGTTGTGGGTGTTTTCGAGYACCATCGTGRCAATACCTTCATCAAATCCCATTTCCCTAGGCCTTCATGAGGTGAATGAAGCAAGGGCTCGAAAGATAATCTTGGATGGAGTAAGATACCACCTGATTYCACATTTGGCTRAGAAGTTGACAACCAAGGAAATGTGGTATGCATTGATAAACTTGTACGAGAAAAAGAAAAAGAACATGAAGATGGCCCTAAGGGACAAGCTCCATAGCACTAGAATGGCCAAGGGAGAGAGTGTAGCCTCCTATCTCACCAGGCTTAGACAGGTGAATGATGAGTTGGCAGTTGTAGGGGGGATTATTCCAAACTCAGAGTTGGTGTGCATAGCCCTCAAGGGCTTCACCAAAGAGTGGGATGTTTTCGTGAAGTGTGTGGTGGGGAGAGAGAAGCTCCCATATTGGAGCATACTATGGGATGACTTTACTCAAGAAGATATTCAAGAGGGTTCTCATTAGGAGAAGGCAAAAGGTGGTACAGACAAGGAGAAACTTGTTCTTGTGGGAAAGAGCAAAGACAATAAGAAGGACATGAACAAAGTGAAATGCTTGGAATGTCACAATACTGACCACTACGCTAGTCAATGTCCGAACAAGAAGAAGAAGAAGGAGCTAGAGGTATCATCTTCAGCTGAGGTTGTTGAGTTTACTAAGAAGTTCAAGAGGGAATTTTCTCTAATGATTGGTATTTCAAGCATTGATAGTGCAGAGTTTGGGGACATTGGAGTGTGGTTTATGGATAGTGGTGCATCTCAGCATATGATGGGAATGAGGCCCATTTCCTTAGTTTTTTAGAGATAGACTCGGACAATTATTTGGGTTGTGGGGATAACACCAGACATGTAGTAAAAGGGGTTGGATGTGTGAGATTCCAGTTGGAGTCAGGAGGTTTTTTGGAGTTGGTCGAGGTGCATTTTTTCCAGAGCTACCAGTAAATTTACTCTCAATGTCAGCTTTAGAGGTTGATGGATGTGGAGTTGTGTTCTTCCATGGATTGGTATTTCTATATCCATAGGGAGCTACTCTAGACATAAAAATATTTTTTTTAGTGTCCAGCATGAGAGGTTATACATGTTCTTGGGACAGCTGTGGTTGGATCCAGTGGATTATTGGATTCATAATTTTTTTCAGTGTCTGAGAGTGAGCAGGTTGATCAGAAGTGTGAGTAGATACCAGGGACTCTGGCTTCTTCCAGTACTCTCAGAGGAATCAAATGGTATGAGATGACACAGTTGGATGCTCAAAGGAGTGAGGAGAATTCTAGGAGCATGACTTGGATTGGAAGGTATCCAGATAAGAGTTCAACGCATGTAGCAACAGTGGTTTTTGGTTCAGTGGGAGCAAAGGATTCTAGTTCAGAGGGAGTAGCTACAACAACAGATGAGATGATGGGGTTGGAGGAAGACTCTAGTGGAGGTTCTAGAAGTACCTCCCTTGCTAAAAGGGGGTGTTATTTTTTGTAGCTCGGAGGTACTTCTGCATTGNGTACGAGAAAAAGAAAAAGAACATGAAGATGGCCCTAAGGGACAAGCTCCATAGCACTAGAATGGCCAAGGGAGAGAGTGTAGCCTCCTATCTCACCAGGCTTAGACAGGTGAATCATGAGTTGGCAGTTGTAGGGGGGATTATTCCAAACTCATAGTTGGTGTGCATAGCCCTCAAGGGCTTCACCAAAGAGTGGGATGTTTTCGTGAAGTGTGTGGTGGGGAGAGAGAAGCTCCCATATTGGAGCATACTATGGGATGACTTTAATCAAGAATATATTCAAGAGGGTTCTCATTAGGATAAGGCAAAAGGTGGTACAGACAAGGAGAAACTTGTTCTTGTGGGAAAGAGCAAAGACAATAAGAAGGACATGAACAAAGTGAAATGCTTGGAATGTCACAATACTGACCACTACGCTAGTCAATGTCCGAACAAGAAGAAGAAGAAGGAGCTAGAGGTATCATCTTCAGCTGAGGTTGTTGAGTTTACTAAGAAGTTCAAGAGGGAATTTTCTCTAATGATTGGTATTTCAAGCATTGATAGTGCAGAGTTTGGGGACATTGGAGTGTGGTTTATGGATAGTGGTGCATCTCATCATATGATGGGAATGAGGCCCATTTCCTTAGTTTTTTAGAGATAGACTCGGACAATTATTTGGGTTGTGGGGATAACACCAGACATGCAGTAAAAGGGGTTGGATGTGTGAGATTCCAGTTGGAGTCAGGAGGTTTTTTGGAGTTGGTCGAGGTGCATTTTTTCCAGAGCTACCAGTAAATTTACTCTCAATGTCAGCTTTGGAGGTTGATGGATGTGGAGTTGTGTTCTTCCATGGATTGGTATTTCTATATCCATAGGGAGCTACTCTAGACATAACAATATTTTTTTTAGTGTCCAGCATGAGAAGTTATACATGTTCTTGGGACAGTTGTGGTTGGATCCAGTGGATTATTGGATTCATAATTTTTTTCAGTGTCTGAGAGTGAGCAGGTTGATCAGAAGTGTGAGTAGATACCAGGGACTCTGGCTTCTTCCAGTACTCTCAGAGGAATCAAATGGTATGAGATGACACAGTTGGATGCTCAAAGGAGTGAGGAGAATTCTAGGAGCATGACTTGGATTGGAAGGTATCCAGATAAGAGTTCAACGCATGTAGCAACAGTGGTTTTTGGTTCAGTGGGAGCAAAGGATTCTAGTTCAGAGGGAGTAGCTACAACAACAGATGAGATGATGGGGTTGGAGGAAGACTCTAGTGGAGGTTCTAGAAGTACCTCCCTTGCTAAAAGGGGGTGTTATTTTTTGTAGCTCGGAGGTACTTCTGCATTGCGGTGCCCAACATGCAAAAGTGACGAGAAAATGCCTCTCTTAAGTGATTTTATAAAGTGCAGTTAGGGTCTTTTAATATTTTATGGGTAAAAGTGACTTTATGAAGTTTGGGTCACTTAAGTGATTTAAGTGAACTCAACGGAAAATTAAGTCACGACCATTGATCTCAAGAGGGAAAGATCTAATCTTGAACATCTATCTCTTTGGAGATCTAGGGTTAGGGAAGTTACTCATTAATGAGTGAATAGACAACATTCGAGGGAGATGGAGCACACTTTTCAAGGGGAGGTTAGACAGNATTTGCAAAACCTTATCAAGTATTGGACCTTATGAAATATCCAGTTAGAGCTCAATTCACTCTTGTTATTTAAGCATAGAGGGGCTTCCATGATGCAACATATTAGATCATTTTTGGGATTAACTGCGTAGAGTAAAAGTCATTGATCTATGACCCATATCCATGAGTATTAGTCACAACTGACCATTTATTATCATGATTTGAATAGTCCACTTAGCACTCATTGCGTCGGGTGATGCTCATAGGGGTGAAGAAGTGGGATTGAAACCAACAAAATGAATCACATAGCATCAATCATCACTTATGGGGATTGTACCCGATAACTCAGAAATATTTTCTTGCAAGCTCAATAAGAAGAATCTCTCCTTGGTTGGTTTTCCCTTAGGGATTTTTCCAAGGGAATTTCCCAGATATCTATTGTCAAATGTAGTGATATTTTGTATGTTGTTCATTGTTATTTCCACTGCTATATTTTTCAGTTTGCTTGGCCAATGTATTTCTACTCAGTATTTCCAGTTGAATGCTTGTGTTAACATGCATTATTGGTGAATGACTATTGGAGGTTGAAATCTTGTTATTAACTAAGTGATTGTCTAGTAAAATTTTCAACATGGTATTAGATCTTGGGCTCTGAGGTTCATTGGATAGATTTTGGCACTTGGATAGAAGTGATTTGCATAGGCTTTTGCTCAAAAGAAGAAGTGAAAGAAATGGTCTTTGTCAGTTGGACAAGGATGAATTCCAGACTCAGATTTGAGGATAGGTTGGAGGAGATCTCCAACTACTTGCAGTGGAAGGTAAGGATTGTAGTTGTTCTCAGGGAGAACAAGTTGTGGGTGTTTTCGAGCACCATCGTGACAATACCTTCATCAAATCCCATTTCCCTAGGCCTTCATGAGGTGAATGAAGCAAGGGCTCGAAAGATAATCTTGGATGGAGTAAGATACCACCTGATTCCACATTTGGCTGAGAAGTTGACAACCAAGGAAATGTGGTATGCATTGATAAACTTGTACGAGAAAAAGAAAAAGAACATGAAGATGGCCCTAAGGGACAAGCTCCATAGCACTAGAATGGCCAAGGGAGAGAGTGTAGCCTCCTATATCACCAGGCTTAGACAGGTGAATGATGAGTTGGCAGTTGTAGGGGGGATTATTCCAAACTCAGAGTTGGTGTGCATAGCCCTCAAGGGCTTCACGAAAGAGTGGGATGTTTTCGTGAAGTGTGTGGTGGGGAGAGAGAAGCTCCCATATTGGAGCATACTATGGAATGACTTTACTCAAGAAGATATCCAAGAGGGTTATCATTGGGAGAAGGCAGAAGGTGGTGCAGACAAGGAGAAATTTGTTCTTGTGGGAAAGAGAAAAGACAATAAGAAGGACATGAACAAAGTGAAATGCTTGGAATGTCACAATACTGACCACTACGCTAGTCAATGTCCAAACAAGAAGAAGAAGAAGGAGCTAGAGGTATCATCTTCAGCTAAGGTTGTTAAGTTTACTAAGAAGTTCAAGAGGGAATTTTCTCTAATGATTGGTATTTCAAGCATTGATAGTGCAGAGTTTGGGGACATTGGAGTGTGGTTTATGGATAGTGGTGCATCTCAGCATATGATGGGAATGAGGCCCATTTCCTTAGTTTTTTAGAGATAGACTCAGACTATTATTTGGGTTGTGGAGATAACACCAGACATGCAGTAAAAGGGGTTGGATGTGTGAGATTCCAGTTGGAGTCAGGAGGTTTTTTGGAGTTGGTCGAGGTGCATTTGTTCTAGAGCTACCAGTAAATTTACTCTCAATGTCATCTTTGGAGGTTGATGGATGTGGAGTTGTGTTCTTCCATGGATTGGTATTTCTATATCCATAGGGAGCTACTCTAGACATAACAATATTTCTTAGTGTCCATCATGAGAGGTTATACATGTTGTTGGGACAGTTGTGGTTGGATCCAGTGGATTCTTGGATTCATAATTTTTTTCAGTGTCTGAGAGTGAGCAGGTTGATCAGAAGTGTGAGTAGATACCAGGGACTCGGGCTTCTTCTAGTACTCTCAGAGGACTCAAATGGTATGAGATGACACAGTTGGATGCTCAGAGGAGTGAGGAGAATTCTAGGAGCATGACTTGGATTGGAAGGTCTCCAGATAAGAGTTCAACGCATGTAGCAACAGTGGTTTTCGGTTCAGTGGGAGCAAAGGATTCTAGTTCAGAGGGAGTAGCTACAACAACAGATGTGATGATGAGGTTGGAGGAAGACTCTAGTGGAGGTTCTAGAAGTACCTCCCTTGCTAAAAGGGGGTGTTATTTTTTGTAGCTCGGAGGTACTTCTGCATTGGTGGTGCCCAACATGCAAAAGTGACGAGCAAATGCCTCTCTTAAGTGATTTTATAAAGTGCAGTTAGGGTCTTTTAATATTTTATGGGTAAAAGTGACTTTATGAAGTTTGGGTCACTTAAGTGATTTAAGTGAACTCAACAGAAAATTAAGTCACGACCATTGATCTCAAGAGGGAAAGATCTAATCTTGAACATCTATCTCTTTGGAGATCTAGGGTTAGGGAATTTACTCATTAATGAGTGAATAAAGACAACATTCGAGGGAGATGGAGCACACTTTTCAAGGGGAGGTTAGAGAGAATGTGAAGAGACACATTTACCAAGAGAGATTGAGTTGGAAGAAGAAGAGTAGCAACAAAGGAGGATTGGAACACATCCCAAGGAGATTTGCAGTTGCATTTAATATCAATAT
>JZKD02S1821134.1:83189-93195 GCA_000966675.3 Picea glauca | reverse complement strand
TATATATATATAGATATATATATATATATATATATATATATATATATATATATATATATATATATATATATATATATATATATATATATATATATATATATATATATATATATATCTATCTATATATCTATCTATCTATCTATATATATCTATATATATATATGTATATACGTATAATGTAACTATTGTAGATATATTTAAACGAAAGATTTGCTTATCTTATTTATGTACATCATATACAAAATGAAAGTTTTAATCTAAACCTACGAAACTCAATGTGAAAAATGATTTCTTCGAAGAATCAGATAAAGAAAGCACATAGAAATATTTTTTCATTTTTCCTTTATAAATCTAAAGTAATATAAAAAATACTATGAAATAGAAACGTGTGGATAGTCAAAAGTTGAACCATACATTCAAGTTTCAGTGATAAGTAAATGACAGAAAAATGTAAATGAGCTAACCTGTTAGTGAGTTAGCGATTTGTATCCAAGAATCTGCATGATTAGAGACTGTTTAACTACCATGTCCAAGAGGGAAACCAACAGTGAATCTTAAGAATTTTCTAAATAAATCCAGAACAATGTGTTGGCAGTTGGGTTTTAATAACAGAATAGATGATACGAATAGGTCCTGTGATCTTATGATCACAAAAGATTACATTAAGATAAATATGATTGTAACAACATTGCATTTGATCATTCAACTAAAAATTGAAGAGAAATCCTATCATTTAATTTGAAGAGATGATCACACTATTAATATCTAAAGCATCAAATATGAATGATATTTATAAAAGAATTATCCCAAAACATAACAGATCGTGAAGTCTAAAGCTATCAAAACCTATTAGTATATCAGGATAAACAAAACATAAATGAAAACATCATTTACAAGAGGCTAAAGCCAAAATGCATATTGTTGTTCCATTTAAGTCTATGAATTAATCGTCCATCTTCTGCCCCAGGCCAAGATGATTTATATTACAAAATATTGTGTATTTAAAGAGTTCAAGTAAGCTAAGCATCCTATCCTCTAATATAGGATCATATCTCAAAAGGATCTCAAAGTTACAACAATACAAGGTCTAAAAAGCCACTCAATATCAAATTGTATCTTCAAAATTACACAAGTTTTGTTTTGATTTATAGAATAACCCACAAGAGGTGACTATTCAACTAAGTGCAGCATTGCTCCATCTTATGAGATCACCACAACATACATCATATCCTGAAAGAAAAACGAAATGTGCAAATCAGATATTTATTTAACTAATAATTTCCAATTTTTTATATCAAAAATTTAACTTGGCTCACAATTCTGTAGCCAATCTTATTATTGACAACAAAAATCTAAATCACTCTATATTAATTAGAAAAATAACAATAAAGCACAACAAAAATAAAAAAAATAGTCTTACCATTCAACTGAAAATTAAATTTGAATCACAAAATTTTAGAGTTGATCACAACCTCGATACTATCGACGTTTTTATTATGATATTGCTAGTCCATTTCAAGCGTTTTCCTTGTCTCTGTGCATTGGCATTAAGATCGTGGTTTTCAATTGTCAATGAGCGGTTTTGAGCCATAAGAGCCTTGATCTCTTTTTGAAGGACGAAAATGTCTGTGTAATATAGACCTATCCAGTGTAAACACACTTCACAATTTATAGCCATGGAAAATGGTTGAGCAAGTCCATGACTATGTGTTAAAACCCTTCCACTATCCACTGTCGGCTTTTGATCGAATTTAATTCCTAGAAAATCTTTGTTGCGCTTCAGACATGTTGGCAAGTTATTCACATAAATGAAAGCTTGACCGAGATCCGGTTTAGAGTGATTTGTGTCTTCATCTTCCAGAAATGTTTCAATCTCAGAACCAGAGCTCTCATGGACCTCAATCAATTCGATCGAGCTCACATGAGATTTTGATCTATTCCGTAGGCTCCTAGAAATCAATCTCCTAGCCCTCTTGTTATTAAACCCTTGCATGTCTCGATTTTTCTTTGACTGTTTGGAAGGGTTTCCACTGCTGGATTTGATGTTAAGGTTAGGGTCGATGATTTGCTCACACTCATCATTTTCAACAAGCTTAGAGTTGACGTCCTTCTTTTCACACGCAGACTGATCGAGCATAGCCCTTTCACAAGGGTTTTCACATAAGAAAACTGACCTATCACTGGAGGGAAAAAAGAGACTTTTCTAGCATAGGTTTATCAACCATCGGAGTCTCCACAAGGTTTACTATAACAAATCCATTATGAGTCATGAAAGCATCGCAATCATCATTAAGTAGTTTTAGATACTATCCACAACTTAATCAACCCATGATGAAATAAGATGGAATCCAATTTCTTCCTTTTATATCTCTTTGACATCTTATATAAACTTATTAATAAGTAAAAATACATGTTTAACTAGAAACTGATAAAATGCATTAGTAGTCTTATGTGGTAAAGGATGACGAGGCCATAATGGTCTTTACAAGTGACAAAATGTATTAACACTGCCAATAAACCATGCCATCTATCCCTCAATAGAGAGAGTGGCATACCTTTGTCATAGCAATGAATTTTTCGGGAGGTGATGAATGAACCCCATGGTACCTTGTCCAACTTTGAATTTTTAAACCATTTTTGGCCGGTAAGGGGAAGACCTATTGCCTCACTCAGGAATTCCTCAGTGATTTCCAATTGAATGTTGCCCACTTTGGCTCTACATCCATTGAATGTGAGGGCAAACTCTTGGTATGATTGTAATTTATAACCCTAAAACTTCTCAAGAAACACAAACCAACCCTAGCTTTTAAGGTCTTCACTCGCCTCATCATACAAAAACAAAGTTTGGGATCCATTCGGCTCGACACGGATGATAAGGGCCATAAGGGTTTGGACAGGAAATCACAAGGGTGACCAAAACTCACCATGATCATAAGGGGTAGAAAAAACATAGGAAGGCCAGTGCAAGTAACAAAGGAATAAAACCCACAGTTACCCTAGCACAACCAAAATGAGAGCATAAGGGGTTTCAAGCCACGAAAATCGGGCGTTTAGGGTAATGAATGCCATGAGTACAGAGTGAAACCCAAGACTTTAGTTTGGAATGATGGATATGTTGATTCAAACTGCCACTTCAAACAGAGAATAGGGTATGACCGAGTTTGAATCTCATCATATGTAATGGGTACCTTGATTTTCCAAGGTTAGGAGAGGATGTGATACAAAAATCAAAAAACCAATCAAAGGATTTTAAAATCGAAAATGATCTATCAAGAATGTTAATGAAGAAGCTTATAGTCTTTCTTCCAATCTATTCGTGATGTGTTTACAAATTACTCAAGATATATCTTATAATATAGGAGCAACTCAAAAAAAAATATTTTATTGATATATGATAAGCTTCAAAGAAAAACAACATTCATTAAAAGAGTTGTAAGAATATTGACCCTACATAAAGACCAAGCCTTGGATATAATTAAAAGTTTGATTATAAGTTTCAATGTTTCATTCATGCTTTCATTCATGAATGAAACATGAAAACAAAAATAATATAATAGGAACAATCAAAACATCTTCTTTACAACCGAGTAGTCATCCTCAAATAGCAATATTTCCATGACAAAGCGTAGGCAACTGCAGAAATTGTTATTTGTCACTTTAAAAGGAAAAAAACATGTAGATATGCCAACAATGGTGACTTACTGGGAGAAGCATCTATCTTCTCATTATCGACGAGTTCATGTTAGGATTGCCTAGAATGATTACAGATCAAATCATAGTTAAAGGACATCAAGCATCACAACAATCATTACACAGTCCAGCTTCAGATATCTTTCTGTCCAAATGAAATCTAGTGACAAAATTTTAAGTACAAGAGAAACGATGTTCAATTCAATGGCTTCGATACTGTTGACATGGCCACTGCTACCAGCAGAAGTACATAGCCTCAGCAGGGATTTCAATTAACCCATTCTAACACCTCTATCCTGTCCAAGAAATTTCAATTCAAAATGAAGGATACTTAAGGCCAATATCAAAATTTATACCTGATAATTTTCTTGAACCCACCATTGCTTCACTGCCTATAGGCCTATTCAGTACCCCAATGAAGTTGTCTTGGCATCATGCATGCATTTACTTGTTGTCAACATACCTGTTCATTATCCCGATAGGTTTACAAACACTTCCCACAACTCTTGAGAAATTGTTTACAATCTGATATAATTTTAAAGATATTCAGAAGAGTGAGATGATGCTGAAAATTTCAGTCTTTTAGAACACTCGTTATTTTCTAGCCTTTAATTTTCTGCTTAATAACCTTCATTATGATCTAAAATTAGTTTCTTTATGAAACTAGTTTTTCGAGGACAGGAAGGCATACTTGAGTTTCTTTCTTTAAAAGAAGGGATAGCGTAAAAAGCTTTAAATATGATCGTGTCTACTCATAATTATAAAGTGAGACTAGAAAGTCTGTTTCAAATAGAACTTTTCTTTAGTTAGTCTATGTTTTAACAATTCACATCATTGATGCTCTTGAGAAGACCTTAGTAGTTTCTTCATAATGATGCATTCTAGTTCCCCTCCATGAACTAAAAGGTGACACAGACATAAGTTTAACCAAAAAGCAGTGAAAACAAACAAAATGAAAAAAACCAAAATCAGAAAATAAAAATAAATCAAACAGAAAAATATGTACAAAAGGTGGATCTGGAATTATCACGAAAAATACCTCTTGAGAGCTTGGACATTCACCGGGAAGGTGTCTGTTTGTCCCTCTAAATTCTATAGGAAAAAAGAGTTGGGACCTAGTTTTTCAGCGATTACAAAGGGCCCCAACCACAGGTTCTAGAACATGGTATGTTCACCTTTTCCCTCCTGAGGTTTATCCCACTTGAGAACCAGATCTCCTACCTCAAAGTTTCTACCTAAAGTAGAGTTTGAATCGAACCAACTTTTCACAATATGTTGATGTTGATCCAGTCTCTCTTTTGCTTGTGCTATTACTTCCTCTAAATTCAACAAAGCATTAATTTGAATTTCAAGAGGAGGAAAATCCTCTTCCTGAACTTTCTTCGATAATTGCAGAGAAGGAAGCAAAACATGAGGGAGAATCGCTTCTCTTCCGTAGATGAGAAAGAAGGGAGAATTACCAACAAAAATTTTCGGTGTCACCCTATCATCCCGAAGTGCGTTAGAAAGCACGTTGTGCCATTTTTTGTGGTTTTTAGAGACTGTCCTCTTGATGATTTTGATCAGGTTTTTGTTTGTCGATTCTGCTAAGTTGTTTCCATGGGGGCAATAGATAGCAGAATATTTCAGTTTGATCCCTTTTTCTAAAGAAAAAACAATCATATCGAGGGATGAAAAGTAGGAAGCATTATCGAAGACCAAACACTCAGGAATACCGAATTGAGTAATGATGTTTGAGTTAAGGAGAGATATTACCTGACTAGTGTTTACCACTTTTAGTGGTGTAGCCTTGAAGAATCTAGTAAAATAATCTATTGTTGTAATGATTTATTTATGCTGCTACGAGGAAGTGGGGTTAATTGACCCTATAATGTCAATACCCCACTGCTGAAAAGGGGAATCTACCAAAACAGGCTGCAAAGGGAATGTTGCTTTATGTACTTGTCTAGCAGCCTTTTGGTAGATTATGCATTTACGACATAATGCATGGGCATATTTGAACAACGTGGGCCAATAGTACCCAACTCTTAATAATTTGTGAGCAGTGGTGTCTCCGCCAAAGTGACCACTAGATTCACCTACATGCAGTTCATATAATACTTTCTCTACTTCATCTCTTTCCAAACAACACATGAGAACATTATCAGAATTTCAATGGAATAATACACCATTTACCAGCTGGATAGGTGCATATTTTAGTCTTAATGCTCTTCTCTTTTTTGGATCGATATGGCGAGGAGAAGAACCATGTGTTAGATAAAACTTAATATCATCAAACTAAGAATTAGCAACAACTTGTGTACAACATATTTGATTTTGACTATGTTGATTTATAGTTAAGAGATTAATTTGACTCTATTGCTCTTCAACTGAATCAGCCACTAGTTTGCACAGACCTTGACCTCTGATAATTTGTGCAGGGGTAATTTCAAGGTCATACTCTTGTAATGATGTCATCTAGTTTGCCTGTTTTTCACCCAATTCCTTTTGTACTAACAAGTTTCTAACAGCAGGATAAGGCATAATGACTTTAGTTCTAGATTTCAGCAAATATGATAAAAAATGTTTCACTGCTTTGAAAACTGCATAAGCTTGTTAATCTACAACTGGGTAGTTAAGATTTGTTCCTTTGAAGGTTGAGCTCATAAATTCAGTGGGGATTTCATTGCTTTTAGTGTTCTTTTGGGTCAAGACAATGACATAAGATCGATCAGAGGCGAAAGTATAAAGAGTGAAGTCTTGTGAAAAATCAGGACTCATTAAGGAAGGGGCCTCCACTATGGATTTTTTGATGGAATCAAAATCTTGATTTTCCTGTGGTTCCCAATGATACTGAGCATCCTTTTTAATTAAGTTTTTCAATGGAATTACCATTTCTGAGAAACTCAGGACAAACCTTCTGACAAAATTGATCTGGCCTAAAAAATATTGCATAGAGTTTTTGGAGGAGGGTGGAGGAAGTTTGGCAATGGCTTGAGTTCTTTCAGGATCGATGATCATCCCATCACTGGATACTATGAATCCAATAATTTTTCCTTGTTCCACTAAAAGGATAGACTTCTTAGGGTTGAGAGATATGTCGTAGTTGTGGCGTCATTCTAGGACACACCTAAGGTGAGACAAGTGATCTTTCTTGTTTTTGGAGAAAACGGTAACATCATCAAGATAGACCACTACAGATTGATTTATGAGACCATGAAAATAAATATCCATGGAATAGGTTTATGAACAGAGATGATGGATGGAAAATTAGTTAAAATTGGATCCCAACACTAACCAATATGAATAATTCAAGATATTAATTTAAATTTATTTTTTGTAGGTCTTATATTTTTTGATTTCATTTTAATAAGTCGACTCTTAATAAATAATTAATAAACAAACAAATATAATTAATAAACAAACAAAAATATTTTTTCTTGATTTCATATGTCATCTCTTCATAAACAACTTTTCAAGTATTTATTTACACTTGTTATATCTTTTTTCTTTCATATCTCATTATAATTTTCCTGATGATGGAGCACACTGGTTTGGTCCGAAACATCGAAAAATCAAAAACCTATGCGATGAATATGAAAGAACTTTCGGATCAAAACAATGGTCACAAAAGTCTTAGAACATAAATACTGACCCTGCACGAACAAGATACAATTGAGAAAATCCGACAATTTGAGCGGATGTGTCTGCAAGTAATGAGAAGGAAATCTGATTTAACTTTTCTGAAAAGATGTAGGGATGCCAATGTTATTCCTATTTTTACCATAATCAATCATAGACTTCGCAATAAGAAAAATGACTGTATTTTTCACAAGGCCAACATTTCATTACTCCAGAATGAAATTCAGAAAGCAAGGTTTAAATTAGACATTTTGTCATGCAAACTTCTCGTTCTTTACACCATTGTGGAAAATATTATCGAACCATCTCTCTGGGCACGAATAGATGCCTACTCCTCACTAAAAACCGTGAAATTTGAAGAAATCATTGTAAACAAACAACGCAACAAATTCACCCATCTAGAAAACGCATAGAAATAGGTATGTATGAACAACATGCATGGATTTCCTCCTGACCCTAAACAAAACGAACACTCTATGCCTACGGTCCATGATCCCAAGCCTTCACAACTACAAAACATTAATAATCCTTCTATCAACGTAATATACACTGCCCAAAAGAATAGTTTAAATAATATTATAAATAGAATGATGATATATAATAACGACATTAATATTGAAAATAATAATAACTATAATCCCCATAAATCCCAAAGAAACGATAAAACTAACTACCTTGATTACATGCGTATAAACAAACAAAACATTTTTGGTGCGTGTTCAGGCAATTTTGATAACAATCGTCGTAGTGACAGCCACATTGACCAAAACTATCCCCATGAAAACTCAGATAATAATTGTAATACCCACGCCATAAATAATAACCCTCACACCTCCATTACTCAACAAATAATTCAGAATTCGAACTACAATGATAATAACCACACACTTACACGCAATTTTGATAACAAACCAAATAGTTTTGACACACCCAGAGGAAATTTTGATAAAAAAACGCAGCAATGATAGCTACAGTAGTCTTGATCACAGCCATTGTAACCTTTTCATTAAACCTAATAATAACACCTACCATAGAAGTAATATTGAACCCAGTTCCATTATTAGCATTAATCCCCTCACCTCCATTATACAAATAACCAATCCTGATATTAGAAATACTAGGAATAACATTAACAACATGCATATAATGAATAATGTAAACAACCACAGTGGTGCAAGCCAATGTAATAACGAGCCAAATAGTAATGATAATAATATTAAAGTAATAAGTCTACCCAACAATGACACGATCTGAAATAATATCGTGAACCCAAATCTCGTCCTTAATATCTCCAATAACAATAGTAATAAGTTAATAACTTTGAACGTAAGACTAACTAGGTCAAAACCATTGTACCCAAAAAATTAGTTATAAGCTTATCAACCCATCACATCGATGAAAACACTACTAGGTTACTAGAAAAATGTCTTAACTTTTCCATTGCCCCTCGCAAAATTCCTATTGAAGATATCTTATGTAACATTGAAAATAGTATTAAAAACCTCTCAGATAATGCTAAAGAAGAAATCAGACAAGACTGCTCAGTAATTCTCCATAGAGTAAAACCACCAAAGAGCAATATCACTAAAGAAGAATTTTGGGCTCTAAAATCCCTAAACAATAACAAGAATTTAGTAGTTATAAAAGAAGACAAAGGTGGGGCTGTTGTCATTATGAATAAGGATAACTACATAGAAAAAATGTTGGATCACCTGAATAATAGTGGAAGTTATAAAAAACTTAATAAAACCCCCCTAAATAAGAATGCAAGGGAAGTCTCCAACGCCATTAAATTAAGCAACATAAAAGATGATGATAAAAAGAAATTGCTTGTTAGCTTCCCTTCCACCCCTAGGATATATGGACTTCCTAAGATTCATAAGGAAGGGGCCCCTCTTAGACCTATCGTCAACACAATAGGCATCCCTTCTTATCAACTTGCAAAATATTTGGCTCATAAACTCAAACCCCTAGTCGGCAACACTAGCTCCTTTGTTAAAGATTCCTCTCTCTTTGTAAACAAGATCAAAAACATTAAATTGGACAAAGTTGACACCCTCATAATCTTTGTTGTTGTTTCTCTCTTCACTAAAATTCCCATTGATAGAGCAATGAAAGTTATCAAGAACATCACTGTTATCTTTACAAAACCACTTCCACGGGAAGCCTTTGAATATCTTCGCCAAAGACTTGGAGTTATTTCTACTCCAAAAATGAATTCTTTTTGAATGCTTATATTATATGTCTTAGATGTACATGAGGAAGCACCATAAGAGGATAGTCTTTCAGGGGGAGAAGCCCCAGATGGAAAGATACCTTTGCCATTGATGACAAAGGGGGACAGATTTATCAGATGCAGAGGACAAGGGCATGGTTCCAGGTGGATCAGATTTATCAGATGCAAAGAACAGAGGCATGGTTTTAGGGGGAGCATGACTGATATGATTTCAGTGTTTCATCAGAGTGTTTCCATCAATGCCAAAGGGGGAGATTGTTGATTAAGGTTGGTTGTCATTGATGTTAACACTTGAAGAAAGACCCGTAGCACAAAGTTTTGGGTAATAGACCCAATAATGTTTTATGTAAATATGACTCATTATTTTTTTGTCATGGTTGATAAGAAGTAAATATGGATGAACTCCAAAGTGGTCCTCTTATGGTGAAAGCCCTCACGGGAAGACGCTTTGTGGAGTAA